>APFE030701540.1:38496-52416 GCA_000404065.3 Pinus taeda | reverse complement strand
CTGCACTAAGCGTTCCAGTGTTGGTGGCCATCCTTAAACCACCGCCCTTTATACCAACATTTCAGAGAGAACATTCAGCCTAGTGCTGCCATGCATTTTTGCACATTTTGTATTACAACTCTTTTCTTGGACTCATACATAACCCTTCGGATTAAGGGGGGGAATGTTGGACACCTAATCCTAAATGAGTTAGTGTGGAAGTCGAATGGACAAAAGCAGTCCAAGAGACCTTGGGATGTGAATCCCAACGGTCACCATATTGTACTATAAATGTATATCAATTGTTAATAAAAATTGATTGCATGTTTTATCTTTTACATCTTTCTCACTCCCCATGTGTGTTTAACACCAACAACACAAGAATCACCTCAATCATAATCTATATGAAAACATTATGCCACTAAAAGTTAGACTTCTTATTTTGGCCACATAATTTGAGAGGATGTCACATCAACCCTAATTTTCCATGTAAAAAGTGTTAGCCACGTGATCATGATGAAGAACACTCTAGAAGAGTCCATATTACCACTCTGGTTCAGAGTTGAAGGAGTCAAACCTAACCACTAGTAGGCTATCGGGCTCTGTTATAATTCGACCACTAGGAGGAAAATGAGTTTCATTATTTTCTAGTGCATTTTGTTCCATAAACGAGCAGAATAGTTGAGAGGAATAGGGAGAGACCACACAAAGAGGATTTGTGCACTATAGTAGCCCAATGGGCAAAGGGTTTACTTCGTTGTACTCATGGCCATTTCCTTTTTGAAGAAAGAGAGCAGAGTGACCTCACATTCTAACTAGGTTTTCTCCCAAAAGGGTTTTGTCGGATATATCTTGTGTCAATTGTGGTTTGTGAGTTTTTATTCCATTGTTCTCTATTTTCTGCATAATTATAATGTTCATGCATATGAAATAAATAGTAATTTAAATATCTATAAATATAAAGAGAAAAAAACTCTCATAATGTAGATTTCAAATTTTTAAATATAATTTATCAAATTTGTTGTGATGAATTGTCCAATGGAATATCCATGACGGTTTATGGATAAAAAATTGGGTACATCCCAACCCTATTACTAACATTATTAGGAGAGATGTACTCATGTTGAAGGGTTATCAACCTAAGGTTTATTTTTGTTGTCTAAATGAATATATTATTTAATAATTGAAATTATCTTATATTGATGTTTTATATTCTTTATTCATTATTGTCATGATTGTTAACTCTTTGATTCCTTCCTCTGATTAACAGCATGTAACCATTATGCAATATGGTTTTGTTAATTACACAAGTGGAAGGTGTTGTACTTGACCCATTGATTTTGACTGTCAAGATAGTAAGCTTGAAGTGTTAATTAGAGGATATGGAGGGTGATAAAGACGATTATCACAATTGGCTATTTTGCACCAGGTTTTCCATAAAAAGACTCACATGAACCAATACATCCATGTTGAATCCCATCACCATCTGACCCAAAAAGTCAGTGTGTTAAACACCTTGGCCACTAGGGCATTAAATATATCATATGAGAATCACTTTAATGATGAGAAGACTCACCTAATGGATGTATTCGTAAAAAATGGTTATAAGAAATGTCAGTGCATCAACTTTCCAAAAATCCAACCAAGGTCTCATACCAAAAAGGACCTTGTTGAACATATCCCCAAGGTTCAACTTACCTATATTCAAAGAACCTTTGATATAATTGCTCGCATTTTAAAGAATCAAGTGTTTGTCTCTTTCAAACTATTAAATACTATTCAGGGTACACTGAGGTCAGTCAAGGATTCTATTGACCCGTCTAACATGAAATACATCTATTTAATTCCCCGCTTATGTGGTGCTCCTTATGTTGGTGAAACAGTTCGATTGTTAAGAAAAGGATGCAAGAGCACATGTTTGACATTAAACATTGTCGGTCTCGTTCCTCTGCTCTCGTTGAGCATGCAGAGAAAACAAAGCACCATATTTGCATTAGGACTTGATCCAGGTGGATGTTTGTGGCCACCCACCTATCCCATTTGGACCCCCACAACTGTCTCTTTCAGTTTCCTAAATTGTAGCACAATTTACTATTTTTAGCAGTTTTTTTGGGTCCTGAACTTCTGGAGCCGTTTTGAGGCCCTAAACAACGTTTTTTTGGGAACTCTGGGGGTACCATGGATCCATGGACCGATGTTTCCCTTCCCAAAGTGGTAGTGCTCAGATAGATCTAACGAGCTATTGTATGCGTCAAACGGAGATCGTATGCCAAAGTTACGACCCTGGGAAATTGATGTACCAATTTACCCAAACGGGGCCCACAATTTGGCGTTTCATCTTCTAGGGTTAGGTTTCGAGACATGAAGGGTTTTCCATTGTTTCTCAATAATAAATAGGCCTTCGAGCCTCATTGTAACACAGTTTAGAGGCATGTAGCCGCCACACCTCTTCTCAGAGATAAGCTACCATCGCCCTAGCTGGTTTATTTCCAACTCTGTTTGTAAGCATATTTCAGTATTTTACATTAATGAAATGAAGTATTATTTCCGCTGCATCTCTGTGTTTATGGTTATCTCTGTATTTGTTGCATTCCTGTTTAAATCCGGATCAAGACTTTAGGATTCTAGCTAAGATTGATCTCTATCATCACAAGAAGTTCAAAGAAGTCATTGAGATTGAAAAATACTCTGAGAATCTAAATGAAAATTATGGTTAGAAGATTAGCAGGAATTGGATTCTTACCCTCACTTCAGATTTAGCTTCCTCCCGAATCCTCATTCCCCCTTCTCTTTCTTTTTCTTTTGTTTTCTTATTAGTACATTTTTAAATTTAGTGTTATTATTATTTTAATTATTCTTTTTATTATTATTTTATATTTCCTTGATAGTATATATATTATATCATATAATATATATATATATATATATATATATTATTATATATATATATATATATCCTTCTTTGGTTAATGTTTTTTTTTTTTTTGGTCAAATAAGAGTGGAGCCTTCTATTAACTGCAAGAAACATTACATATGTTACATGTCTTTACAAAAGTAAGGACCATCAAGGGCTAACCCTATGAAGAGTACCAACTACAAAACCCGAAATAAACCTGAAACCCTCAACCTGAGGCTTACAAAATAGGTCACCATTCATGATCCAACCCAATGGCCATTCAATGAGACCCCCAGTGAGCCAACGGTTATTACAGAATTCGCTTCAAAGGTGAGCTCAGTCTTTATCAGCTTTACGGATCCGGTAGGGTAAATAAACAATCAAAGTGTATAACTTCGGGTCCATTTTTTGGACCTAGCCTCCTCCTATGTTGAGGCCCGATGTCCTTTCGATCTAGATCCCGTGAGATCCTATGGTGACGAACACTATCGTCTCGGCAACATGCACCCCTTTTACTAGGTTCACGGACCTTTTGTGCCCAACAACAACCCCCCCCACCGCCCCTTTTCATTTAAGTGTTATCTAGAATACTAAATGAATGGGGACCCTTAGTTAAATTTTTGGAAAAGCAAGAGTTTCCTTTCTTCAAAATAAGGTTACCATCGTAAGCTTAGGAAGATATTTTGAATACTTTAAAACCTAAGTTTATAATAAGAAAAAGTCTTTAAAAAAAAACCGCATCGTAAAATGATAGTAAAGTACCATCATTTGGTTATTGCATCGCAATAGAAAAAAACTAATAAGAAAAACTTCAAGATTTACCGATTTGCGATAACACCGATCGCGAGATCGCATATCGCAGGAAATGGGCTAACGAAATTTGGCAAACGTAAAACTTCTGTGATCTGCGATGATGCGATATCGCGACAAAACGATGGTTGCGGTATTAAGCCAAACCAGCTCTGCGACGTTATATTTGCGATAGTGCGATAATGCGATAATGCGATGTCGCGATCTGCGAAGTTGCGAAGCAAATCGCAAAATCACTCCATCGCGAATATTTCGGGCACCCTATTCAAGAAAATCCACTTACCATAATCTGACTCAAGATCATGCGCTTTAAATGTTAATAAAGGGATTAGTTGTCAGTTATTAATGAAATATGGACGCGTGCTTTTCAAACCATTACTTCACGTAAGGTGACATATTTGATGTATCTGCTGCATTTAAAACTCTCCCATCACCTTTCTTGATCAGTCATTTCCATTTCACTTGTGAGCTGCAGGAACAGAGAACAGAGGACTATACAAAGCAATACGCAGGAAGAAATGGGAAAGAAAAATAAAGCTCAGAGCTCCGAGGTGAAGGGAATGGCACCTTTATATACAGACACAGCTTGCAACAAAGACGCAGGGATATCAACATGGGAAGGCATGTACAGACTGCTTGAAGAAGAAAACCCCAGAATAATGAAGGTTACCGCTAGCTCAGACTCATAGGGTTCTTCAGAAGCATCCCTAGAAGAATTAGCATGCTCATTCCTACATAGGATAGCAGCAAGGCCCAAAATTCTCCCATATACGGACATGATCAAGTGGATACTTGATAATGCGGAAATGAAAAACAGACAGTTTAAGATTCAAGGACAAGGGCTCATCGGATCATTCGCTGCACAAGATTTAAAGCTCATGTATCATCTTCCTGAGCCGCAGGCAACTTACAATACGCAATTCATTGAAAAATTCGTGGCAGAGAACCCGAACCTATCAGACACCACCAAGGATTGGTCCAGAAAAGATGAACCGCTCAAGAAAAACAAAAATGGTATGTACAGCACTGGTTCCCTCACCTCCCCATATTGTTTTGTTGCGGCCATGCTCTGTAGATTATTTGGAAAGCCAGATATCAATAAGTTTTCATCTGAATGGTTACCATTAATAGATGCTGCTACAAATGCCATAATTATAGATTGGGCCAAGGTATTTTTTGATAACCTAATCACGGCTATTATCAATTACCGGTCTGAAAGATCCATGTCTCAAAGGATCTGTCCTCCTTTTTATCTATCCGCATATGTTATGGATTTGATTTGTTATGTGTCTAAATTTCCTGTTATGGGTTGGAAATGGACAAATCAAGACCCATTACCCATCCATGTCTATCATAAGATATTATGGGACTCTGAGTTCATTCTACATTTCTACCAAATTTGTCACGGGCTTATCCTACCCTTCTATAGAATGTTTTATGATAAAGACCCCCCGAGGTGCTCACCTGAGGCACAGATAGATATCATTCCCATCGCAAGATGGTTCAGGGAGGAATTATTCACCTATGTTAGAGTATTTGGAAGCACTGTCCCCCCCCATGTTCTACCTTTGTATATCCCTGATAAACTTCTGGCTCCGGGAAATTGCATATCAAACTTATTCAGAAGGCGGCCTAACAAAGGATTTAAAGGACAAGAAGAAGGCTATATGGCCACAGTTTCCTGTGGTTTGTGGGGCATTTTCGCTGTTCGATGTAGGTCATGCGTTTACAGAAATACATAATATAACATGTCTGCAGTTATTTAAAATCCCGGCAAGACCATTTGACCTAAATGAAATTGCTCAGAATTTCACAACTACAGTCAAGGTGAAAGTGTTCTTTGGAAAAAAGAATTTATTTGATGACTTATTCCAAAATAAAGGCTAGCTTCAAGAAATTTTGCGGGAAGCCCAATCGCAATTATCTCCAGAAGACTTTCAAAATTTCATGGTATACAGGGAAAAAAGATTGGCCACTATTCCTTTAGAAAAGCTACGATTACCTGCTAGAGAACCAACTCCAAGCATTAGCCTCAGTGGAAATTCAAGCAGTTCCATATCTAAATCTAAGTCTGCGCAAGAAGTATCTGAACATTCTAAAGGATCTGGGAACGACCAAAATAAGAGCGAAGAGGTAGCTAAGGACACGGCTCAGTCAATGGAAATTCCACAACAGCAAGTTATTACCTGCCCACAAAAAGATCCTCCCTCTCTCATCATCAAATCACCACCTGTCATAACCGAGCTGGATAAGGAATGGGAAACCTTCAATGAACTGATCAATATTGAAGGACAAATCCCAAAAACACCTACGAGCAATACTCAGATTGCAGAAGGAGTAATCCCAACCATAGTCAGCAATATCTCAGAAAAAGAACATGCTCCTATCACTCCATCTTCTGAGCTTGTACTTAATATAGAAGAAATTCCTTCTCTGGACATCTTTTATAGTTCTCAACATAAAGCAGTAGTAAGAAGACAGAGAGAAAAGGAAATTAGAAAATACATTGCATCAAGACACTGAGCAATTGGATGTCTTATGGAAAGACCCCAACAGTAATCCAACTGAAAATCTCACTAAACTGTCTCAGATCGCAGGAGCATATGCTTCTGCGACTATTGACAAAGCATCAGAAGTATAACAATTGTTAAAAGAACAAGAAGATCAAATATAGTTACTGCAACAACAATTGCAACAAGCCAATACTAATAATGAGGCACACAAACAACTTGAAAAGTTGCAGGAAGATTTCCAGCAAATGAAAATAGGTTATCAAAGAAGTCTGGACGAGAAAGGAAAACAATTGCAAAATTTATAAGAGATGCATAAAGACGAGCCTAAGCTTACAGAGTTTATTTCAGAGTCTATTGCCTTGAAAGAACAACTACTGCAGCAACAAGAAGTGTTGGGACAAAAGATATCACAATGGAGTTACTATTGCGAAATGAGTGATAAGATCACTAATCAAGTGGTCGAATTACGAAGCGACTATGAGCTGGTTGACAAACATGTGACTGATTATCTAACTTGGCAGGATGAAGATGAAGGAAAAGAGGCAGGCGCACCCAAGATAAATGAGAATCATAAAGAGTTTCTCTTTAGTAAGTGGGATGATCAAATCAAAGAAGCAGAAAAAGCGGCAGGAACATCAGCTACGACATCAAGTATTCTCATTGACTGTATAAATGAGAATTTGCACAGAGAAAATTTAATCGTTGAAACTACTCCGAGATATTTACCAAAAAAACCAAAATTAGAGGAGGGTTGGAAGCAGAAAGCACAAGAAAAGGAAAAAGAAATCCAACTACTAAAAAGATTAAATTGGGAATGTTACTGGACATATTTGGTAAAACCGCATAGTTAGTGGATGACCGTGAAATGTATCATAAATGCGGCTGAAAAGGTGGTGCCAGCACTCATCGATTCCGTTTTCTCAGCCCAACTCAAAGCAGAAGTTAGCCAACCGACTCTCCTTAAACAAATGTTGAATACATGCAGCTTTAAAGACCAAATAAGAAATAGTTTAGTTTGGAATCTTATTTTTGCTTAAAAATTAGATTAGAAAAAGGGCGGTCATTTGAAAACCGCATCCTGATTTTTTGTAAATAAGATATTATTAGATTTAGTTAGTAGTATTTAAACCCTTCTCATGCATTTAGAGAAGGGTCTAGAAATTTGTCAAAAAATTGTCCTTAGAACATGCACTTTTGCACCCTCAGAGGAGATTTTGATGAATAAACGGATCAAGATTTATTGACGTTTGCATTTGGTATCTGCTACTGATATTGCACTTCTGTACTCTTAGTAGATATTAGAACAAGGAGAGATAAATCATTGTTGCTTGAAGCTTATGAGTAGGACCAGTCATAAAATGTACTTTTATCTCTTGACCATTTATGCTTATATCTTAAAGCAATATACAGTTTTTAGTTGTTTATATGTTATTACATGAATGTTTGTGTTACCATTTGGCACTTTTGTAAGGTGGAGCCATTTATTTATGTTTAATGTGTGAATAACTTATTATGCGATATGTTGTTCACAATTGTTTTGCCTAACTTTTTATGCAAATTGGTTCATCTTAATTGATTTCCATTCTTATAATCGCTGAATGATATTTATTACTAGTTATTATTTGAAATCTCTTTAGATCACATAATAAAAGAATTACATCTCGGGTTAGCATAGATTAGATGTGCTGTTTTCATTAGATTACAATAGCATAGAGTTAGATTAAAGTAGTTTAGATAGGAACTTTTAGATCAGCAACATCCAATTCTGCACCACACAACACACCCTTAGATTGGGAAACTGGTCCCATTATCCCCAGTTGGACCCGCTATACCAAACGGATAAGGAGCTTCCAACCAAGGTCCGGACCGGGCGGGTATCCCCCTTGTTGTCGACCCGATTTTCGGGGCTTCAACAAGACTCGATAAGGATTGTGAGTCGTTAGTTTATAAATGTTCGGGTCCGGTTTGAAACTTAAGCTCCATTCACTTTGAGAACCCGAGAACCACATGATTAAGCCCCTGTTGATCTGACGATCCTCCGAGATATCAGAACGGAAACCTACACGATCTTTACCTTCTTTTCGGACCCGATGAAGATTATAAACCGCGAATCTAAAAAACTTCAGGTCCGCTTGAATAATTAACCTTCGATTACTTTTCCACCCAATGGCCATTCGATGACGAAATCTCTCAAGATCTGTGGTCAGCGACCTTCTAAGTGGCCTACTGTTTACTAAGTGCCTCTCCCCTGTAAAAAGCTCTGTTTTGAGCATTTTCCTTTTTTTACCTTTGGGGATCAACAGTTAAAAATGACTTACGCTTCCGGTTTCTCCTGCTTCCACTAGTATTCCTTCTTTTTCATTCCTAGTAGTTTGGAAGTTTTCCATGTCTTTGGCCACCTGTCTTTGGCAATCCTCACGCAATTTCCCTGAGGGTGTCAAATCCCAAGCATACCTACTATAACCTTCTTTGCAAGACACTCCTTCATTCGCCAAACGATCAACTAGCATATTGGATTTTCTTCACACATGAACGAAGTTGACCATTATTAGGGTTTGTAGGTGGGAGTGAATTCATTGAAAGACCTACAAAAGTCGCCAATGTTTTTAAACTTTTCCAGGTGCTTTTCCATTACAGATCTTCTTGGCCGCATTAATAACCAATTCAGAGTCCGCTTCAATGATGGCATTATGAGAGTTTGAGTCAATTAGTATTTCCAGGCACTGCTTTAAGGCCATCAGCTCTGCCATGTTATTAGTGGCAATCCCCAAATGACTATGAAAGATGTCCTTTATGCACCCTTGCTCATCTCTGATGACCCCGCCAAAACCAGCCATCCCTGGGTTATCTTTAGAGGCTCCGTCTATGTTAATTTTCAAGAAACCATGAGGAGGAGGTTGCCAACAGTGTTTACCAGTGTTTATTTGGCTCACATCTTTGTGTATGCTCTGGGGAACTAGCGCTTGGAGGCCCAACTGCAGCAGTATACTAGCGTCTTGGGGCAGATTCGGGTTCTCAGGAGGTCTCCCTAACATAGCACCAACAGTGTCTTTGAGCTATCTTATTATTTGTGCAATATTGTTCTGGGTTGAGCTAGTTTTGTTCTTGAAAATCCTACCATTACGTTCTTTCCAGACATCCCAGATTAAGAAGCCTGGAATCAAAGTCCAAGCTTTGTTGATGATCTCATTACCTGAGAAGTCTTTTCTCCAATTCTTCAATGTTTTGGTAATATTGAGGCCATCCCTGTTAGTTTGTCTGAAGACTGAGGTCACCCAATCCCACAAGGTAGAGGTGAATGGGCAGAGGTTGAGTAAGTGTTCCATCGTCTCCTCTTATGAACCACATAGATAGCATTTGGATGGGCCAACAAAACCTCTCTTCAGAATATTTTACCAAGTTATAATTTTCTTTTGTTGAACCAACCACATAAATAGCTTTATTTTCATCCAATGCGGGTTCTGCCAAAGGTCCTTCCATACCTTATCAGGGTTTTGATAATCAAACCCTAGGGCTATTCATTTGGCTTCTTTGAGGTTAAAGTTACCTTCTGTTTTTCTTCCCCATTTAAGTTGGTCAGATGAGGATGATACCAAAATCTTTATCTGTTCCAAGTCCCTAGCAAGAGAGTCTACCTGAGATTTCAAAGGGCTCTCTTCCCTGTAGCCTAGATCCTTCCATAATCTCCATTTTCCATTGTTCCTTACATGATCCCATAAGTCACTTACCATGCATAAACCTTTGTTGTCAGTATCATTCTTGAGATCGGTTAGTTCTTCCCTAAACAGGTTTGATTCTTGCTACCAGTTGTCCTGCCAGAATTTTGCCAAGTTCCCATCTCTGATCTCCCATAAGTTGTGCTGCTAGACAATGCTTCTATTTTCCCAAGCAAGATTCCAAATGTGGGAGCTCTTGATAAGCTCATACATTCGAATATGATCCCTCTCCTGCCAATTATTTGCATATTTCTGTTTCCAAAGCTTAGCCCATTGGGTAGTCGATTCCTTAAGCCACCTCCACCAAAGCTTTGCACCCAAAACTCTGCTGAGGGTTTCAGGGTCATGAAGCCCCAAACCTCCATGGGCCTTAGGTTTGCAGAGCTTATCCCAAGCTACCAAAGCACATTTCTTTTTCTCTTCCCTTTGCCCCAAAGAAAATCCCTTTGAATGTTCCTAATCTGTTGCAAAACTCCATTAGGAGCAGGAAGAGCTGACATCATGAAAACGAGTATGGCCTGCAGGACAGCATTTGTGAGCACAAGACGCCCTACTAAATTCAAAGGTCTGCATGTCCATTTCCTGACCTTATCCTGTAGTTTGTTATTGACCGGCACCCACACTCCCCTGCCTAGAGGTTTGTCTGTAAGGGGAATTCCAAGGTACTTAGAGGGTAGCTAATCCCTTTGGAACCCTAGGACTCTGGTAAGGTTTCTCTGAATAGCAATGTCAATGTTAAAAAAGAAAACTTTTGATTTGTCAAGGTTTACCTCTGTACTAGCGGCCAAGACAAAGTCATTAAAGATTTATTTAAAGGCTTTGGCTTCCTTGACCGTGGGAATGCCCTAGAGTATAGTGTCATCCACAAATTGTTGGTGAGTTGAAGTAGCTCCATCTATGGTGAGTTTCAAACCCTGGGTTCTTCCCTCAGCACTTGCCATTTTTATCGCTCTTCCTAGCCCTTCCATCATGAGCACAAAGAGGAAGGGGGAGAGCGGATCTCCTTGTCTTAGACCCCTAGAAGGCATGAAGGTTCTTGAGGGCGAACCATTAAGCAAGATTGAAACATTGGCCATGGATACAAGGGCCATAACCCATCTGATCCAATTGTGATCAAAACCATAAGCTTTCAGCATTGCCCTGATGTAAGACCAGCTTATCTTGTCATAAGCTTTCACTAGGTCAAGCTGTATGATCATACCATCTTGCTTATTACTCTTAAGAGAGTGTACCATTTCATGAGCTTATATGATGTTGAGAATCTGTCTTCCTTCCACATAACCAGTTTGCTCCTCTGAGACAAGCGCTGGAAGAAGGGGCTTGAGTCTGTTAGCAATTACTTTGGAAATAAATTTGTACACCACACTACATAAAGCTATGGGTCTAAATCTATCTAGTGTCATAGCGTTTTCCTGCTTTGGAATCAAAGCTATGAAAGAGGCATTGAAAGCCTTTAGGACTGATCCAAAAATGGATCCTGGATAAACCTCTAAGTCTAAAAGACTTCATGCAAGAGGTAAAAGGTGTCAAATGGCACAAATACTTTGTAAATCAAAGGAAAATGAAAATCGTAGGCTGCTCTCAGTTATAGTCTCATTGCAGGAATCCCTTCATTCTGAACTTGACGAACTTAAATGGGCAAAAATAGACTTCAGATGGGAAAGCTATCATAAAATGAAGTTGCCCTTTTTCAAAGGAAAAAGAGGCAAAAATCCCTTGAAATATGGGTCTAAAAACCCTCTAAGTCTTCCAAATCTCCCTAAAGGGCGAAACGACCAAGAGAGGAGAAGTCTTGGACTTATCGCATTACACTATCGAACCTTAAAAACCTGAAGAAAACCTTAAAAATGAGGCAATCAGAGGCTTTAACAATGGTTGCACAGAGGCCGTCGGATCTTGCCGATCAACGATCCAGATCCGATCAACAATTGCAATCGGCAGTGGCAGTCGGAGGCATTCGGAGGCATGAAGTGTGATGGGCCGACGCCATACCGTGATTGTCGATATCAGCAGATCGCAATCGGCGAATCCAATGCAACGGGGCCGATATGTTATATATTATATGCCCGATGTGATATTACGGACCCGATGGATATATAAACACTATTTCATAAGATTTCAAATCCACCCAAAATCTATATTTACGTTAATTCCCACGTTTTAATGTATTTTAAAAATACAAACGGGAAACCCATGGAACAGGCCTTGCGACATGCGATAGTGACCTACCAGCGGGCCCGATAGGAGAATAAGGTGGATTTCATGACTTTGGAAGTCTGATACATTGTGTTTTATGCATATTTTTCCCGTGTTTTGCAGCAAACGACTGTTACAAAGGATTGCACGTGTCGATAGACCCCTTCTGTGACCAAATAGGTGGAATTCATCCCGAGGGTGTTTAGCAATGATTGCTAATGCCTAGAGACGGGATTTGAAAGGACTGTGGCAGGAAGACAAAAAGCCCGAGAATATGAAATGTAAAAGCATCGCGTTTTGGATTTTAAGCCATTAATGCCAAAGATAGAGGGCTATTGGGTTGTTGAGGGGTGCTATTGTTAATCCTTGAGGGGTTTGTTGTGGAAGCAGAAGCCAAAGAGAAAGCCAAGGTGAAAGAGGCAGCGCACAAGCCAAGGGAGTCACTTGGAGTTCAAGTGAAAATCCCAAAGGGAGAGTTGTAAACAACCATAGGGCCAAGAAGCCAGAGCAGAAGAGCCAAAGAGCCAAGAGTGAGAGCCAAGAGCTAGAACCAGAGCCAAAGAGCCAGAGTCAAAGCCAAGAGCCAAAACCAAGAGCCAAAGAGCAATAGCCAAGAGCCCGAGCTTCAAGAGCTAGAGGGGATTAAATGGTGTCTGAACCCACTGTTTTTGTACAAAATAGCAGGAGTTTGGCCAAGAGATTGTAAAAAAAGACTTACACCATAATCCCAGAGAGCCTAGTCGAATTAACTAGAGCTCACAGAGATGTAGCCCAAGAGTTGTGGGTGAACTCCAAATTAGTTTGTTGTCTTATGTGTATGTTTTTACTGTTGCATTATTTATTGTTATATGCATTATTATATCAATTTAAGCACATTCACATATCAGCACAAACAGCGGATTTTAAAGCAAATAATCAGCTGAAATAAATACAAGCATACACCCATATTTTCAAGCATTTCTTAATTCCGCATTGGTTAATCATTAAAGACTTGGGAATATTCAAGCTTTGGAAATAGGAGAGGTTATTGTAAGCTAGACAAGAAGCCTAAGAGCCCCATTTTCAGATCAGGTGGTATCAGAGCCAAGTTTGATTAACCACACCTTTAAGAAGGTTATATCAAAATGCTTGATTGACAGAGCAAAGATTGCTTGTCTGAAAGGTGTTTGAACAGCAAGAGGCTGATTGTATGCTTGTTTGCAGATTGACTAATTGTTGAGTTTGCATAAGGAAGAAGAGTTGAAGGCATTCTTCTATTCCAAAGGACCTCAAGGAAATCCAAAGCACAAGAGGTTTGTTGCAAGAGGTTGCTTAAATAAGCTCTTTTTTTATCTGGTTGAAGTTTTTTTGTTCATTGGCATAATGACAACTTCTACAAGTGGGTCCTCAAATTCTGTGTTCTTCACAGGATTCCTTGACGAAGACATGAAGCAAGAATTGTCCACCATGATGAATATGGTGAGATAAATTTATGAGGATGGAAGGAAGAGAAGCATGCTTAGAAAGCAGCGGAATTCCTTGAAGGAAGAGAAGCAGTTGCTTGCAGACAAATTGCAGGAAATGGAGAGGCAACTTCATATTGCAAATATGAACCTGAAAAGGATGCATGAGTTGGAAACACAGCTGTCGTGTGGAAAGAGTTATTTTTGCGGACAAACCTATCCTCCCTAGGAGTCTAAGACTCTCTAGTGACAAACAAGACAAACAAGAGCAATCCTTCTCTAAACATACGTCATTCTATGAGAAACCAAGTGTTGTTCGATCCTACCTCAAATCCAACGCTTGTTGTAGCAGTCCAGCCTTGCTGATC
>APFE030701540.1:2743-20188 GCA_000404065.3 Pinus taeda | reverse complement strand
TTTTTCAATCTTACCTTAGGTCCAACGCTTGTTGTAGCAACCTAGCTTCGTTGATCCAGATGAGCTCCTCCTTCACTTCGAAACCTGTATACACTAACAATCAAACGATTACATAACACACTGAATATTCCATAAAACAAAGCATATTCAACATATAGACCAAGGAGTATATGAAACAATTCATTAACAACAAATCATTGAGAAGAATGGACTTATTTGTATTAAGGAAACAAAAAAGAAACCATTACAACCTGAGCCTTGGTGTTGTGCAAGTTCCTCCTAGGGTCTAGCAAGAGTTTTCCTCTACTTTGACAAGCTCACCCACTTCCAAATGAAACAAGAAAGGATGGTAATCTCTCCTCACAAGCTTACAATGGAAGTCCTAATTCCGGCAGCATCTACCCTTTGGAATGTTCAGCTTTCAACCTCCCCTCCCTTGGCCCAATGCCTGTATTTATAGTGTTCTAGCGGAAGTTATTCAGTTCCAACATCAATGGGATACTCCCTCTTTTGGATGGGGTAGCTCCTCTCTTGATGGGATAAGTTCCTCTATCATAGGGATGCATGAACCATCTGGAGGCGCTCAATACACGTCAAACACTCTTCTAGAAAGGTCTATAAGTGACCACAAGTAACTTTTTTAAGATGAAACTCGCGCCTTTTGACCTT
The DNA here is from genome assembly GCA_000404065.3 of Pinus taeda. Classification (NCBI taxonomy): domain Eukaryota; kingdom Viridiplantae; phylum Streptophyta; class Pinopsida; order Pinales; family Pinaceae; genus Pinus; species Pinus taeda. The sequence goes on along the minus strand of APFE030701540.1, from coordinate 19,519 downwards.
TACAGGAGTACGCACCCATCCCTTGACTTACAGAGCGTACCAGTACGCAGGTACAATGAGCTTGGGATGCGTACACACAGGTAAGGTAGAGAGAACCTGCGTACCCAGAGATAAACATGTTTTTAGTGACTTTCTCTCTTTTTTGAAGCTTGACATGAAGAGCAGAGGTATTAGGCTTGACAAGGAGGATAATATGACTATTGATGGAGCCATATTAACTGCAGATAGTCATGGTGACAAATTTCAGTGTAACAACAGCGCTTTGTTGCCCAAGAAGCCTTAGTCAAGTACCAGTTTGAAGAAGAGGTAAGCCATTCCAGTTTGTCTTCAAATTCTTCTGAGAATGCTTGTATTGGTTCTTTTGAGAGACATACTAAAGGCATAGGTTCCAAGCTAATGTCCAAGATGGGCTATGAAGGAAAGGGCTTGGGAAAGCCTACACAAGGTATTGTTGAACTAATAATGGTTGAGGAAAGGCCTAAATATTTGGGTCTTGGGTATGGACAGTCTTATGTAGAGAAAATTCCAAAGCTACCATGAAAGCCATTGAAACAATCCCAAGAAGGAGTTTCATTTCATGTCCTCTACCTCAGAAGTGTGAAGGTTGTATCCAAGAGGAATGCAATAGCTTGAAACATCAACTACAGGATGCAGGTGTTCAAAAGCACACACTTGAACCAGAGAGTTGGGGAGACTCTAACAGCCTTGAAGAGTTTGATGGTGTTCCAAAGGGAACCACTTCTTCATTTGCTTCACCTCCTCATGAGGGCAATAAAGGTGAAAGAGGCAGGTATAAATCTGGTTCTAAACACATTCCTTTTGATTTTGCAAAGCATGATGAATTTCCACACATGTATGGGAAAAGAGTTGCATGTTCCTTTTGTGGTTTGGATAACCATGATGTTTCTAGATGTTGGAAGAGAATGGCCGCATACATGAAGCAGAAGAAGGAAAAGAAGCAAGCAACCAAAGGTCCATTGGACAAGGCAAGTCATGCTATCAAGAGGATGCACATGCAGTGCACTTACTGCCATAAGCAGAGACATCTTGTTGCAAAGTGTTGGACACTAAATTCGGCAATGCTTTCACAAAAGCTGAAGAAAGTGGAAAGAGAAGATCGCAGAATTGGAAGTGAAGATTCCATGAATAATGTGTCTCAAAATGATTCACATGATGATTCTGATGTGCAGGCAAAGGTAGTACCTTTGAAAGGGATTGGTAAGGAAGAGTTAGAGTTCTTATGCGATTAATATTGCATGTCTATTGATGCATCTACATTATATTTCATTACAACTTCGAAAGTAAAGTGTGCTTAAGTGAAAGTTGAAAGATGAAATGCATGCATGAACATGAGATGCATGAGCACAGGGATGTTGATGATTTCCTTATTTTTGAACATGTATGTGTAATTAACTTGCAGGGTGTATTACTCTGACATGCATGTGATGCCATGTTGACTTGGAAGAAGTTAACTTGGTCTCCAAATGGAGATAATGATGAAAGTTTTATCTTTTGAAAAAGAGTCCTAATGTTCTTTTTTACATGCTTGACTTAAGGGTCATCTGTTTAAAGGCATGTTTTGTGGGCTTGTTGTCTAGTCCATCATTTGTATGCAGATATAAGACATGGAGGTGTTCACAAGATGTGAAAATCTGTTTCTTTTGTTGAAACAGGGGTTTAGTCCATCCAGTTGTTGTCTGTATGCCTGTTGTTATTAATAGCTATTGTTGGCAGCGTGTCAAATAAGTACAAATGAAAGTTTTTTTGGAACAGATGCACTTCACATTTGGTTGAGCCACCTTGGATCAATGATCAAGGCAAAGAAGCTCAAACTACCTTCTATGACCATTTCAGTAGAAGCTCTGCAGGAAGGCAAGAAGGACGACAGTTCTTCTCAGGAAGACCAGCGCATCTAGAGAAGGGAAGTGGTCAGAAACTTTGGTACAAAGGCACTATGCAAAGGCAAGTGTAAGGGAGGCTGAAAGAAGAGGGTGAGTCACTCTCATTTACTATTCAAATCAGTATATCAGTGTTCTGGAGACCAAAAGTTGTTTTAGTGGGAAGGCATGATCCAAAAATGGATTCTGGATAAACCTCTAAGTCTAAAAGACTTCATGCAAGAGGTAAAAGGTGCCAAATGGCACAAACCCTTTGTAAATCAGAGGAAAATGAAAATCGCACGCTGCTCTCAGTTATAGTCTCATTGCAGGGATCCCTTCATTCTGGATCAAACGCAACTTAAATGTGCACAAACGGACTTCAAATGGGAAAGCTATCATAAAATGAAGCTGCCCTTTTTCAAAGGAAAAAGAGGCAAAAATCCCTTGAAATATGGGTCTACAAACCCTCTAAGTCTTCCAAATCTCCCTAAAGGGCGAGACCACTGAGAAAGGAGAAGTCTTAGACTTATCGCATTACACTGTAGGGACTTAAAAACCTAAAGAAAACCTTAAAAATGAGGCAATCAGAGGCTTTAACAATGGTTGAACAAGGGCTGTCGGATCTGGCCGATCAACGGTCTAGATCCGGTCGACAATCGCAATCGGCAGCGGCAGTCGAACGCAGTTGAAGGCATGTAGTGCGATGGGCCGATGCGATACCACGATCGTCGATATCAGTGGATCGCAATCGATGAATCCAATGCAGCAAGGCCAATATGTTATATATTATATGCCCAATGCGATATTATGAACCAGATGGATATATAAACACTATTCATAAGATTTCAAATCTACCCAAAAGCCATATTTACGTTAATTTCCATGTTTTAATTTATTTTAAAAATACAAAGGGGAAACCCATGGAGCAGGCCTTGCGACATGCGATAGCGACCTACGGTTGGACTTGATAGGAGAATAAGGTGGATTTTAGGGCTTTTGAAGTCCAATACATTGTGTTTTATGCAGATTTTTCCCGTGTTTTGTAGCGTTTCCTTTGTTAACACGGAGCGACTGTTACAAAGGATTGCAAGCGCCGATAGACCCCTTCTGTTACCAAATAGGTGGCATTCATCCCTGAGGGCGTTTAGCAATGATTGCTAACGCCCAGAGACGGGATTTGAAAGGACTGTGGTAGGAAGACAAAAAGCCTGAGGATCTGAAATGAACATGCAAACGTTTTCGCTTTTAAGCCATGAATGCCAAAGACAGAGCACTACTGGGTTGTTGAGGGGTTCTATTGTTAATCCTTTAGGGGTTTGTTGTGGAAGCAGAAGCCAAAGAGGAAGCCAAAGTGAAAGAGGCAACGCAGAAGCCAATGGAGTCACTTGGAGTTCAAGTGAAAAGCCCAAAGGGAGAGCTGTAAAAAGCCAGAGGGCCAAGAAGCCAAAGTAGAAGAGCCAAAGAGCTAGAGCCAAGAGTCAGAGCTAAAAGCCAGAACCAAAGCCAAAGAGCTAGAGTCAGAGCCAAGAGCCAGAACCAAGAGCCAAAGAGCTAGAGCCAAGAGCCAAGAGCCAGAGCTTCAAGAGCTAGAGGAGATTAAATGGTGTCTGTGTCCACTGTTTTTGTACAAAACAACAGGAATTGGGCCAAGAGCTTGTAAAAAGAGACTTACACTATAATCCCAAAGAGCCTAGTTGAATTAACTAAAGTTCACGGAGATGTAGCCCAAGAGTTGTGGGTAAAATCCAAATTAATTTGCTGTCTTATGTGTCTGTTTTTACTACTGCATTATTTACTGTTATATGCATTATTATATCAATTTAAGGACATTCACATATCAGCACAAACAATAGATTTTAAAGCAAATAATCAGCTGAAATAGATACAAGCATACACCCATATTTTCAAGCATTTCTTAATTCCGCATTAGTTAATCATTAAAGACTTGGGAATATTCAAGCTTTGGAAGTGGGAGAGGTTCTTGTAAGCTAGACAAAAAGCCTAAGAGCCCCATTTTCAAATCAAGGACTGATTTGGATCTTCTAAAGTCTTCCACTGCATCCAAGATGTCTTGTTTGACTGTTTTCCAACATGCTTTGAAGAAGTCCACATTGAAACCATCCGGGCCAGGAGATTTCCCATTTTGCATCTCATTGATAGCTTCACTGACCTCATCTTCAGACACTGGCCTATTAAGATTTTGATTGTCTTCCCTTGTTACAAGCTTGGGAATGTACCTTGTGAATTTGTTAATGAACTGTGACCTGTCTAAGAGAGGCTCCTTTGCAATGCTTAAGAAGTGTTGTACTAGGACAGATTCCATTTCTTTGTGGGTGACGTGCTCATTCCCTTGAAGATCTCTGAGTTTTGAAATTATGTTATGTGACCTGTGACTCAAAGTTGATTTATGAAAAAACTTTGTGTTTCTTTCCCCTTCTCTAATCCACTGAACTCTCGATTTCTGTTTCCAGAAAATCTCCTTTTGCCTGCACCTATCATCTCATTCCTTCTGAAGAGAATCAGCTTGAGTTTTCCTTTCCTCAGTAAAACCATCTGTGATTATGAGATGAATATACCCTAAAGTTTCTGTTCAACTTCTTTTTTGGCTTTGAAAATGTTACCAAACTGTTTTTTGTTCCAATATTTGAGTCTGGCCTTGATGTGTTTAAGTCTTTGTTGTAGCATGAACATTTTAGTGCCTTGAAAGGGCAAATCTTCCATCCACCATTTCTCAATGTTGTTGGTGAAGTCAGGGTGAGAGATCCAGACATTTTCAAACCTAAAAGGTTTGTTCCTTGTTGTACTCATAAAAGTGGCTTGAAGCTGGACACAGCAATGGCCTGAGCCTCCAAAAGGAAGGATTAAAGCTGACATGTCGGAGCCTGTGAGAAATAGGTCCTCGAAGATCATGAATCTATCTAGTTTAGAAGCAACTTGAGAAGCCCTTCCTCTCTTGTTGTTCCAAGTGAAAGTACCATTTATTGTTTCAGCATCCACTAATCTCATGTTATTTATGAAGTTCTGAAAGGTAATGGAGTCTCTACCTAGTGTTCTGGTACCCCCTTTTTTCTCTATAAGAGATTTGATCATATTGAAATCCCCTACTAGAATCCAGGGCATATCAGGATATATCTCTCTTAGCTCCTCAAGGGAAGTGAGAAGCTTGAGTTTGTCTTCTAATTTTTGAAGACCATAGACATTTGTAATCATGTAAATCTCCTTATCACCCACAGGTTGTATTACCAGCGAAAGATAGTTCCTAGACACTTCCGCATCCAGGATTCCAAGTTTCTGGGGATCCCAAAGCGTAAGAATCCCTCCTGCCGAGTTGTTTGCCTTTACCTCTAGATACTCATACCTGTTTAAACATTTGCTATGTATTTCTCTGATTTTATCCATCGAGCACTTTGTTTCCTGAATGAAAACCATATCTAGTTTTTTTTCTTTTATTCTACTGCTGAGATTACTTTGTTTCCTTTTACTTCCTAGGCCCCTAATATTCCAGGTTGTAAGCTTCATTAAGAAATGTTTGTAAAAGAGTAACTGGTTGTAATATTCCTAACCCAAAATATTCCTCAAACCCCAGCGAAAACTCCAACCAAATATGTGCAAATGATATAATAACCCAGAAGTGATAAAATAACAGTGGAACAACGTATAATAATGTAAACGGGAAATATAAGCAGATACACAAGATATGCAGCAAGAAATGCTAAGCCATTTTATTATACTGAGCAATAAATGAGTACAAGAGGTGATTAGATAGATGGCACCTCGACTTGCACAAGGCAAGTAAAGAAATACTCTCAGAATGACAGGAATGGCCTCTCTGCGTGGATGCTATTGTTGCTGCTAGAAAACAAATGATGATTTGGGGTTGCTCCCCTCGGAAAACGCTGAAACTTTGGATTCGGGCTCTACCCAAGAAACCCAGAAAAAAACCCAGAAAGCTTTCCTGGAATGGCCTCACATTGATCTGCGTCCCAGCTGCTGGAAAACTGTCGCGCTGTTGTTGTTGGTGGAAATCAAATGAGGGTTTGGGGCTGCTCCCCTCCTCAGAAAATGCTGAAACTCTGGTATCGGACTCTACTCAAGAAACCCAAAAAAACCCAAAAGCTTTTCTGAAATGGCTGACCCTCGAAAATCACCCCCTTGGAATTCTACGCAGTTCCTCAAAGATGCTAATGAAACTGCTACTGAAACGCTGATGAAACAACTGCTGGAATGCTAATGGAAATACCTTGCCCGAGCAAGCACTCGAAGTCCCCCAGGGCTAAGGGTGAAATCTCCGAACGGAGACACTCAATGCACTAAAAAATGCTGCAGACTAGCTAAACAGTCAGCGTGCTCTAAGTCGAAATGACTATCACAAATGCTCATAACCGGAATGATCCCAAATGAGGGGGTTCCACTCTATTTTATAGCCTCTGCCTCTCACAATCCCTAGGTTCACTTTCTCATGCGTGATCCCCTTCTTGCCATGTGTTCCTTCCCTCCTACGAAGTCCCTCCATGTGTCTGCGTGGGCCCCATTTCTGCATCCCCCTTTGGCCCCCTTGATTCCCCCTTAAGTCACAATATTGTGCTACCTAGGAAGTGACTTTTTATTCTAAAGTGAGTTATGTTTCCCCTTCCTCACTTTTTATTTACAAATAACTATAAAAGGAAAAAATCGAACAAAATAGAATATTCCAATTAGCCATAGCTAATTAGGAATATTACAGTCTCCCCCAGCAAAATGTTGCTTTTCCTCAAGCAACTGAAGTGATGGATGCTGTAAGATCTCCTCACTCTCCCAAGTGGCATCCTCATCCAACAAATTCTTCCACCTCACCAAGAATTCCCGGACCATCCTGCTCTGCAACCGTCTCTCCCTAGAGTCAATGATAGCCTCTGGCTACAATACCAAATGCCCCTCATCATCCATGGGTAGTAGCTCATTTGTCACGGTCACCTGCTGCCCCAATGCCTTCTTCAGGCATGATAGATGAAAAATGTTATGAATCTTGCTATCTTGGGGCAGTTCCAACTCATATGCAACCTGTCAAATCCTGTGTATCACCCTGTATGGCCCATAAAAGCGGGGCTTGAGCTTCTCAGCCCCCTTCTACTTCAGCGATGACTGTCGGTATGGTTGTAATCGTAGATAGACCATGTCCTCTACATCGAACTGCCTCTCCACCCGACCCTTGTCGGCATATAGCGTCTGCTGGTTCTGCATTGTAGCCATGTTATCCTTGAGAGCTTGGAGGATATCCTGACTCTCTTGGATCCAAATCTTGGCTCTAGGAGCCCTGCTATCACCAAACATCACGTCCACAAAAGATAAAGGATGATACCCATATAAGGCATAGAATAGTGACATACCAATGGACATGTGATGCAAAGTATTGTAGCAATACTCCCCCAGATGCAGCCACTTCATCCACGCTCGCTGCTGCCCACTGACATAGTTACGCAAGTAGCCCTCCAGCCACTTGTTAACTATCTCCATATGTCCGTCCGTTTGTGGGTGATAGCTGGTACTCCGTGTCAACTCCATCCCCACCAATCGAAAAAGCTCCTGCCAAATCCACCCATGAAACGGTTGTCCCTGTCACTGACAATGGTCTTAGGAAGACCATGTAGCCTGAAGATCTCCCTGAAGAACAGTTCAGCCACCTGTGTTGTTATATAGTGTGCGGATATGGCAAAGAAATGTGTGTACTTCACCAGTCGATCAACGACGACAAAGATACAATCCTTGCCCTATACCATGGGCAACCCTGTGATGAAATCCATCGAAATACTCTCCCATTTCCCCTCTGGAATGGGAAGGGGCTGTAATAATCCTGCGGGATGGCTCATCTTTCCCTTGTTCCTCTGGTAAACATTGCACTCCCGGATGTGTTGGAGTACGTCCTCCTTGAGGCCCTTCCATGAGAACCTCTCCTTAATGGCCCTGTAGGTTTTGGTAAAACCCTGATGTCCTGCCAATGGGGAATCATGTGATGCCTGGAGTATCTTCTTCTTGAGCTAAGACCCCTCAGTCAAGAAGATTCGGTCCCTCTAGTAGATGATCTCATCGACCACCCTGTACCTGTCATCTTCCACCTGCCTATCCAAAACCTCACATGCAAATTTGTCCTTGGAGTACTCTACTAAGAGTCAAGCCCTCCAATTTGTATCCAAGCTCATAAGAGACGACGTGACTGGTCAACGTGAAAGGGCATCTGCTACCACGTTGTTCTTACCTTTGACATACTCAATGTCAAAGTGATATGCTTGGATCTTACTGATCCACTTCTGCTGCCTCTCCTATAGCTGCTTCTGCTCCAAAAAGAACTTGAGGCTGTTGTAATCAGTCCTCACCCTGAACCTGTTGCCTACCAAATATTGCTGGTACTTAGCGAATGCATGCATGATGGCCATCATCTCCGTGTTGTATATGGAATACAACCTCTCGTGCGGAAGGAGCTTCCGGCTCTCAAATACTATAGGTTGACCTCCCTGCATCAATACTGCACTGATCCCCTCTCTCAACGCATCACACTCCAAAACAAATGGTTGCGTGAAATCTGGCAATGCAAGCAACTCCTAGATAGCTCGCTCAATCTCATCCTGATAAGCCTTGGGGTGCCTATAGGGGGTGGTAATCACGGCTTGTATGCCCTACTCAAGCTCGATGGTGTGCTCAAACCCTCGATCTAGTGGTTGTCCTAGTGGAATCTGCCCAAACACTATGGCATACCGATCAAGGATAGGTTGTATCTCTGGGTGTACCGTCTTCCCTGTAGTTCTTGCCTCTGATGCACGCAACGCCACTGCCCACTCTATGTCTCCCTTTCAAAACACTGCCTCCATCCGATGAGCCGAGACAGTTTGAGGCGGATATGTGTGTTGTCCCCGTACCTTCTCATGCCTCCCTGTCTTCTCATCATCCCACTCCATCTCCAGGGTATTCCAATCTGTCATGGCCTTCCCTAGAGTGATAAGCCACTGAACACCCAGTATCATGTTGGTGTCCGGAATATCGACCATGAAAAAGTGGTCAATCAATGTGTAGGTGCTCATTGTCACTGAAAGCTCTGGAACATAACAAGCACACGTCATGGTCTGATCTCCTGGGACCAACATTGAAAACCCATCGAAGCTCGCTGTCTATACACCTCTCCGCTCAACCATCTACGCATCGATGAAGTTGTGGGTTGCCCCACTGTCAACCAAAACTGATACGCGCTAGCCACGTACTATTCCTCGTACGCGTAGCGTTAGATACTTGGGAACTCCCCGCAACGCTGCAAGGGCCCCTCCGGTGGGTGCAAAAGATGCACCACCTGCGGCTGGTGGTGGAGGTGGCAAAGGTCCCTGTATGGCATGGCTATCTCCTGCCTCCACATCCTCCTCGTCATCCTCTTCTCCACTGCTCTCAGAGAAGACCTCAATAAAATGTGTTTTACCAGCAGCACATCTTATGTCCTGGTGCCCACGACTCCTGACAAGTGAAGCACAACCGCTTCTTCTTCAACTCCCACCTGGCATCATCGTCAAGCTGTACTCGTCCTGAATTCCCCTTTGGAGGTGGAATCCTCACATCCTTCCCCTTAGACTGGAAAGTCTGTCTCTGGGGGTAAGGTGTCCGGATCCTGGGTAAGATATCCTGTAAGTCCCGGGTCCTGCTGATAGCGTCCTGGAGCGTAACTGGTCTAATAGATCGGACTAGACCCCGAAGTGGCTCTGCTAACCCCTCAACATACATATAGACCCTCCGTGCCGTGGAGAGGTCTGGCACCATCACGGAGACCCTCAAGAAATCTGCAATGTAGGTCTCTGGGCTCCCTCTCTGTTTGAGCCTCGTCAGCGCAACGAAATGCTGCTCTGGATCCCTCCGATCAAATCGCTCCGTTAGTCTCCTGGTAAACTCGGCATATGACATCACTGTGGAGTGTCCCAATGTAACCATCCCATGAAACCACCAATATTAGGCCTAGCCATCCAAATGCAACGTTGCCACCTTGATGGCCTCTGTCTCTGACATCTAGTTACGCTGGAAATAAATGTCCAGCTTCTCCACCCAAGACTTTGCCGAACTGTTTGATGAGCCATCAAACGTAGGCAAGTGGAATCTTCTCGTTGCACGGTGGGTGTCGCCATCATGGTAATGTCGGTACCCTCTGTGATGATCGCGGGGTCTGCTATCCCGCTGGAGCTGAACAAAATCTCTGAATGAGAGGGCTTCCTTGAACTCCTGCCCATAGGCCCGGTACTCTGCAAAATAACCGCCCATATGCCCGAGCTCTGCCTCCTGCTGGACTGCAGCCCCGTGTCTGCTCCTAAGAAAGTGGGCATGGTAGAGCGTGTAGGGGCATATGAGGCCCCCTGCTGCGCAGTATCACACTGCTCTAGCAAGTGATGGGATGCACCTAATCCCTCACCAATCTGAAAAACTAGTGGGCTCTCCCGTTGTTTGGCCTCTACTGCCGTGAATCTCTGCCCCATCACCTCAATCTACCTCGACAGATCTTGTACTGATTTGAGGAGCATATCCGCAAATCTCTTCCTGTCCTCGTCTGCCTTCTACTTTGCGTCCACTACTGGCTCTCTCTATTCTGCGTCTACCATAGGTTCCTCTTGTTTTGCGTATGCCACAGGAACACAATCTCCCTCTCCGTAGGTATTCTCCAACCTACGCCCAGTGTCTCTGTATCTCTAACCTCTATAACAGATATAGGGTTTTTCCCCCGGTGTCATAGATTGCTAGCTCCACAAGCTGAGCCAGATCTATGCTCTGATACCACTGTAATATTCCTAACCCAGAATATTCCTCAAACCCCAACAAAAACTCCAACCAAATATGTGAAAATGATATAATAACCCAGAAGTGATAAAATAACAGTGGAACAACATATAATAATGTAAACGGGAAATATAAGCAGATACACAAGAAATGCAACGAGAAATTCTAAGTCATTTTATTATACTAAGCAATAAATGAGTACAAGAGGTGATTAGACAGATGGCACCTCGACTTGCACAAGGTAAGTGAAGAAATACTCTCAGAATGACAGGAATGGACTCTCTACATAGATGTTGTTGTTGCTGCTAGAAAACAAATGATGATTTGGGGCTGCTCCCCTCCTCGGAAAACGTTGAAACTCTGGATTCGGGCTCTACCCAAGAAACCCAGAAAAACCTAGAAAGCTTTCTTGGAATGGCCTCACACTGATCTGCGTCCCAGTTGCTGGAAAACTGTCGTGCTGTTGTTGCTGGCGGAAATCAAATGAGGGTTTGGGGCTACTCCCCTTCTCAGAAAAGGTTGAAACTCTGGAATCAGACTCTACTCAAGAAACCCAGAAAAACCCAGAAAGCTTTTTTGAAATGGTTGACCCCCGAAAATCACCCCCTTGGGGTTCTGCGCAGTTCCTCAAAGACGCTGATGAAACTGCTGCTGAAACGCTGATGAAACTACTGCTAGAATGCCAGTGGAAATACCTTGCCCAAGCAGGCACTCGAAATCCCCCAGGGCTAAGGGTAAGATCTTCGAAAGAAAACACTCAATGCACTAAACAGTATTGCAGACTAGCTAAACAGCCAGCGTGCTCTAAATCGAAATAACTCTCACAAATGCTCATAACCGGAATGATCCCAAATGAGGAGGTTCCTCTCTATTTCATAGCCTCTGCCTCTCACAATCCCTAGGTTCACTTTCTCCTACGTGATCCCATTCTCGCTATGTGTTCCTTCCCTCCTACGCAGTCCCTCCATGTGTCTGCATGAGCCCCATTTCTGCGTCCCCCTTTGGCCCCCTTGGTTCCCCCTTAAGTCACAACGTTGTGCTACCTAAGAAGTGACTTTTTATTCTAAAGTGAGTTATGTTCCCCCTTCCTCACTTTTTATTTACAAATAACTATAGAAGGAAAAAATCGAACAAAATCGAATATTCCAATTAGCCATAGTTAATTAGGAATATTACACTGGTGAGATCTTTCATCTTACTTGAGTTGATCATGAGTTTTCCACATTCTATCAGCAACTCATTCTGTCTCTTCATTCCTCTTTTCCTACCCGGGTTCTTGGAAGAGTGCCCCGGTGTTTCCTCCATTGTCTTCATTCCTCTATCTTCCAAGCTGTCATGGTTTCTTTTGACTCCATAACCCTTAGCTTGGGATCTCCATAGGAAGAGCTGTTGAACCCTGTTAAACTCCTCTTTTGGTAGGGAAACAACTCCTTTGGTGATACCCTGCTCCAGAAACTTTTCTAGATCCAAGTTCTACCTCTCAAGAATCTCTTATAGTTCATGGTCCTCCGTTCCCGCCTCACTTGGGATCATCTCATGATCCCTACTGAGCTCCACAATGCTCGGTAGATCATCCTGTTGTTCATTGTTCTCTGGTATGTCCTCCATGCTAGTATCCCTATCCTTCTCATTGGTTTTAGTTTCCGATTTCTGGTTTGCCCCGTTGTTTCCAACTTCTTCTTTTAAGATTTTGAAACTATTGTGGCTCAGTTGCTCGTCCTCATTGATTTTCTTTTGGTACCACTTTCCTCCTTTCCCCTTACCCCCCACCTTAGTGAAACCCTCGATATCTTTGCTTCTTGTTGTTTTTTTATTGCTTTCCAGTGTGTTTAATGGGCAATTTCTGTATGGGTGCCCGTGTTCATGGCACTTACGACACCTAAATGGGACATGCTCATAATCCACCCCCTGCACCCATTCTTCATCATAAACTTCTAAAATGATCTCGTCTGGGAGTGCCCCGGATAGATCCATTTCCACACAAATTCGGGCGAAGAAAGTGTACTTTCCTCTTAATGTCGCCTCTGGTGTCTTCATAAAATGCCCTAGTTTGTTGCCGATAGCCTTTAGAGACTCCGACAACCAATAATCTAAAGGAAGTGAGTATAGCCTTATCCATACCGGTACTGAAGTAAACGTTTCTCGTTTTGGGGCAAAAATTCATCACCCATGGTCGCATGTAAAAGCCTGCAACAACATAAAAATAGGGTCCTCCCTCAAACACTTTGTCTTTATCTTCTAAGCTCGTGAACACCACCATAAAGAAGCCCTTGGATCCAAGGTGAAGGTTTATTTCCCCCTTAGGTTTCCAGTGGTTCCTTATCCATGCATGCAAAGCCTTCTTCGTCGACTTAATCCCCATAAATTTGCATATGATCGCATGTTCCGCCATGTGATCTCTATGCACCTGTAGCACCAGGTCACTTAAAACGACCCGAGGAGTAATGATCAACCTGGGTTTGAAGAGCCCTGTCGCCTTGGAAGGTGCAGCTTTCTGACCGCTGCCCTCTTTCCTCTTCTCCCTATTGTCTTCCTCATGATTTTCTCTCTGTTCGTGAGATTTGATATTCCCTGTGTTAGTATCCTCAATTATCACCTCCGTCGATTTTTTGAAGCGATGCAGATTAGTTTCTTTGCTTATGTTCGCAGTTATTTCACTGTAAGAAAGAGTAGAACTCCCTCCTCCACGACCTACCATGGTTACCAGCGCCAAACCCTAACTCAAACCCTAGTTTAAATTGCAGATGAAAGGCAGTGCGAATCATCACCTTGGTTAATGTTAATATTACTATATTATAGATTATTATATTTATAGTTTAAAAAATATTATATATAAAATATTATATATATATATATATGAATGATGTTAGTTTATCATTTTTGGTTGTGTTTGTCTTTATTTTTTCTTTTTTGATATATTTTTAATTAATATATATAATTTATATAATTATATGAGTATACATACATTAATATTAGTTTTTTGTTTCTTGCTATTCTTGACTAATATTTTTTTTTTTATTGATTCATCTTTAATGAAAATAAATTATATATATAAGTATTTTTAAATTTTCAATTATATTCAACATTTTTTTTCTTCATCCTTTTTTTCTTTTTTTTTCTCCTCTCTTTTTATACGAACATTTTATTTGAAATTTTCTCATTAAAGTATTTGACCTTTATTTATTTTATTTTATATTTTCTTATATTATGTAATATTACAAATATATTCTCTCGTAATCTTTCCAGTATTCAAATTTTTTAAATGTATTCTTCGTGTTTCAATCTCATTTATTATTTTTAATGTTTTAATCTTATGAATCCTTTGTTAAATATTTTTCACATTTTACCTTCTAACCTAACTTTATGAATCTTTTGTTAAATATTTTTCAAGTTTTACCCCCTAACTACCCTAACGTCTATTCTCTTTTTTAACCCTACAATAATGTAATAATGTGATGAGCTTATCACATTATTGTTAATTACTTGTGGTCTTTTACATGATGCGGGTTAACCACTTTATTTATTAACTATGGCTCATTACATTATTACATTATTCCCTACCTCCCTCTGTACCCCATAATATCTCCCCTAGGTATACAACAATCTCTCAATGTCTAGGCAGATTTCATATCTCTATTCTAAATATGAACCACACTTTTTGGCTCAAAATGTCTACAGTGAAAAAGTTGAATGTGAATAAAAACCAAAAATGCTTCATAATAACTCCTCACAAAACTCTTAGACTAAAAAAAATATCATATTTTTAATATATCCATCTCCACTCCATCACATTAAACACATTAAATTGTTGTTTGTTTAATTATTTTGTAGTTATTGATTGTTTAATTATTTTGTAAATACAATATCAAAAGGCGATGAAGATGATTGTTACCATTATCGATGTCATGTTCTTAATATACCTTTAAAATCTCTAAATAATACCCAAGGTGCATGTTGGCACTTGCATTCAAGGGGATAGAAGTCAACCAGGACAATGGGGCCTTGTTACTTGCTTCACTTTAGGTAAAACGTGGAGGCATGTAATCCTACGAACAACAAAGATCCACACATCACCATCTGGACAAAGAAGCAATGGTCTGAATAAAGGGAGATAAAATTTGCAAAAGGCAACAATGAGATAATCCAAAACAAATCGCATTCTTGAGGTTTGCAAAAAGGGAACACCACTAAGTATTGAAAATTGCGGTGGAACAACAAATCACCCTACTATCTTAGTAGTGACACAACGACTGAGAAGAAATCCAACATGTGAGAACGCAAAGTGTATAACGTAAAAGCCCATCAAATGGTATATCTTGCATTTTGTGGCTCTTAGACTTTTTATTAAGTTGCAACCTCAAGAAAAATATTAAGCTTTGCAGTGATGTTGATGATGGATATGAATAGATAAGTGACCCCATTTCAAAATTGATGTATTATGTTGTATTATGTTGATGTTATCTGTTTTATTGTAATGTATCCCTTTATCGCACTTCATTGGATTTGATGTAAATAAGAAATTGTCTCTTGCATTATATCTATGTAGATAATGTCTTAAGAGATCTATGTGAGAATTTTCAGATTACTCATAAAAGTTAGAGATTAAAGTTGTTATAGTCATACTTATTGTTTTCTGCAAATCTCTAAAATTTCACAATATGTTTTGATTGAAGCCTTCTCAATCTTCCAGGATTAATAAATTGAATATAAATTCCAAATTTTCTTCTAGATAACCTTGTGGACCTTGTTTTTTATTTCACATCAACAATACATAGTTACATTATGCTAATTGTGTTAGGTTTTACACTACACCAAAATTCCAGGGCTTTGTAAACTTCCAAACCATTATCATTGCCTTTTTAAGTGGTTACAAAGTGAATCTCAAAGTGGCAATTAGTCCATGTGATCAATTCCGAATGAGGTGAGTGTGAAAATCCAACACTCTTAAACGCAAATCGGGGAATCGAACCTGCCATTTATTCCACTTTGTTAGTTTGACAACGAATTAGTAATTTTGGGTAAATGTAACTAGATAGTTTTATACCGATATATTAGTTATATAATGACGGTTCATGATATAAAATAATCACAATGCCCATGAAATGTAATGTGCGGAGAATCGTTGTTGAATAACAAATTCAAATCCATTCAGTTCCAATCCATTCAGTTTCTTGTCTTGGTTTCGTTTAAGCTTTCTTGATTTTCTTTCTTGTTTATTTTTCCCTTCATTATTTCAGTTAGCATTTCAACAATTGGTATCAGAGCTCCGAGGGCAGCCTGGGCGTTGAAGGAAGGAGAGGCTGTGCGTTGAAGGCATTTTTTCATGAATACAATCCCTGCGTGCGTGAAGAGCTGATGCTATCAGCGTGAAGTGTGCGTGAAGATCTTGGTGGCTGTTGCGTGCGCGTGAGAAGTAGCACCAAACGTTGAAGAAAAGGCGAATTGGGAGGTTGTACCAGTGAGGCATTGGTGGAAACTGTTTTACCCTGTAGACGTGACAGAAAAAACGTAAGGTAGAGACCTGCGTAGATTGGTGGACGCTGTTGCCTATAGACGTGACAGAAAAAAGGCACCTGCATGAAGGAGGCGTGAAGCGTGAGAGGTAGATTGCTGCGTAGATTGGTGGACGCTTCTGTTGTGTTGTATATTCTCTGAAGACTAGCCGTGAAGATCAGAGTGTTGGAGAAGTGGTGGAGAAGACCTCTGCGCACTGGAGCATAGAGGGCGCCGTTACCAGAGCAATCTGCACGCTGAATCCTCTGTATATTCTCTGAAGACCATCCGTGAAGATCAGAGTGTTGGAGAAGTGGTGGAGAAGACCTCTGCGTATTGGAGCAGAGAGGGCGCCGTTACCAGAGCAATCTGCAAGCTAAATCCTGGTACTTTTTGAAAGAAATTTTTTGTCTCAGAAATTATTTTTTTTCCAAAAAGATGTGGAAATAAAAGTTGGTGTAATTTGAAGAAAATTTCTGGAAATAAAAAGGGGAGGATTTTATATAAATATTGGAAGAAAAGAAAGGGTTCAGGAAGGGTTTCTTTGTTTGTTTTCAAACAAGAAAAACAAAGGGGTTTGCAAGAAAGAAAGGGTTTGTAAATAATAAAAAATTTTTTTTTTTTTTTT
>APFE030701535.1:0-14703 GCA_000404065.3 Pinus taeda | reverse complement strand
AACAATGTACTATGATACAAAATATTCGCCCAATAAAAATATAAAACCCCTTAATTTAGTGCAAGGGCTAAAATTTGCCCCTAAAATTTTCCATGTTGGGTAACATTGGTGTGGATTTTTAAATGCAAGAGAAACAAGCCAAAAAAACTCGTTTCTCTCAAATACATTGAGAGAGGTGGATTAAGAGAGATGGATGTTTTTGTGGTGACATTCATTTTTTTTCATATTTTCCTTGAGGCCATTTATAAGATCATGAAAATAAAATATGGATGGATTTGTTAATATGTTTGAGACATGGTAGTGGGTCTGTTTCCTATTAAAACATTATTTTTTATTTTGTAAAATAAATGATGATGAATATTTAAAATCAGATAGAGGTCATGATATAAGACTATGTTACATTTAGTATTTAAATTATTTTTATAAATAATTAATGAGTACAAAGAATTGTCATGTACTTTGTTAGAAAGAAGTATGTCAACACAATTAATACAATGATTATTAATTTAATTATTACAAATACCAAATTAATTTATTGCTCTACAATAAATATATCTTAAAGGGATCAAGTGGAAATATAATTTAATATGGATGGTTGTGATGGAGCTTACTTTACGGGATTTCAAAATGAATAAAAATGTTGATGAAACTAAATAGAGTGTTGGAGATATTAACTCCTACTTGTTTTGTGTTTAATATTTAATATTCCTCATCATATACATTGTCATTTCTACCTAAATTATTTGCATTATTTAGAAATTTGTTAGTTAGTTGGATTACTAAAATAACTTATAGTTTTAGGAGTTGTTGTTGAGATATTTTTTCAACTAACTAGATTAACTCGTGAAAATAGTCAATCTAATTTAAACTCATTTTGTTATATAAATATATGATATTATAAAATAATAATGATATAAAAAATAATAATTTTTTGGCTGTAACAATTCCCATTTCAAATCCCAAAATGAATAAAATTGAATTTTGATTACAAAGTTGAGCTTGCTTGGATTATAGATTGGTTTCCTAGACTAATGCACACATAAAATATCTTCATGTAAGTTCCTTTTGATATGATTTCAATATAATACATTTGGTTAAAATAAAAAAAAAAAAGGTTAGAGATAGGTTGATATATAAATTTATTGTTAATTTGATTATACAATTATTTATTTTTGATTAATAATATTTTATTTTAAATATATATTAAAATTTAAATATGTTATACAAAATAATCAAAATAATTATTTTTAAGAATTAAATTAAAATTAGATTAAATTATTTAAGGAATTAAAATTAAAAATTTAGATTAATTATTTTTAGAAATTTTTTTATTTTTTATTTTTTATTTCATGGTTAAAGTCACCCCAAGACAAACACTAAAATGGTGTATGATATCTTCTTGTTTGTGGGACAAGGGATCTATTTTTGTGTCAAATTGGTATGTGAGACCCCTTTGTTTGTGGGATAAGGGACCCACCTCTGCGTGTATAAGACTCCTTGTTTGTGAGACGAGATTTTATTGGCTAAGTTTTACCAAAATTATCTTATTCTTTACCTTTTTAGTTTTGAATGTGACCTTAAAGAAAAACACTGCTCTTAACCATTACGACCCACAAATTTATATTACATAAATAATAACATATTTATTATAAAATGAAATGAACACATTTTTTGATAATTAAATTTTCTTTTTAATTTTCAAATTGTTAAAAATATAATAAATATATTATTTAGTGTTAAAGTTTGATATAAAAAGTAGAATTACCAGAAAAATAGATAAGTTTATAGCTTGGTTTGAGAAAGTAGCAATAATGTATTTGCAGGAATAATGTATCTAATAAAAGTAGTATTGGAAGGAAACGTGGCATTAAAGTGAAGGACAACTTTTTTTTATTACAAACACAAGATGATGTCAATTTTGTTTTGAGCATGGTATAAGGTGACCTAGGAAAAGTATCAATGGACTTCCTTCCCCGAAAAAATAGAATTTATCAAATGGAAATATTCGAACTTCAATCAGCAAAACTTCAATGAAATTTACACCCACAATATTGCTAGCTACTACTATTCCATTTCTAATAAAATGATAAAGGAATTGATAGTTCTAACATTAAAGATGACTCCATTTTTTCTTGTTATTAGAATATAACATTTTTTTTAGGGGAAAAGTTGAACTTCAGTTATGTTTATTAAATTAGGAAAGAGTTTTTATTTTAAGTATTATAAAACATTAATAATCCCAAATTTATTATGATCACTAGATTTGCTCTTCATATTACAATTCAATGTGTAAACATATTTTATTTATTCTCTATTTAAAGATCCATGTTAACTAATTTGTAGATATCAATTTCTTGCCTTATTTTCTAGGTCATATGAGTCCTGCACCTAACCTATGGCTCAAGTAGTGTTGACATAGAGGCATCTAAGTTGTAAATATACATGGAGATTGCACCTAGCCTAGGTCACACATTCACATCACTGAGTGCCTTAATAGAACACCTTGTCATTGTCTACTCTACTCCTCGTGGGCTATGTCGATATCAACTTCATATATATCTATATATAAAAATACAATGTTAAAAGAAGATAGTTTAATGCTGCATATAATAAAATATTCAATATTCCAAATAAAATATAGAAATGCAATTATATAAAAAATTTAGTTTAATGTTGTATATAATTAAATATTTCAATGTCAAATAAAAATAGATAATTGAAAGTAAAAATACAAAAATATTAATTATTTCAAATAAGAATAATAAGAAGAAAATTTGTAATTCATTAATTCTTAATATAAAATTAATATGTTGAAATTAAAAAATATGTATAATAATAAAAAAATTCAATGTGAGTCACTAATAAAATATTTTTAATATGTGGATAAGTATTTTGATGTTATATCTATCTATATAATATATATATATATATATATATATATATATATTATATATATATATATAATATATATATATATATATATATATTATATATATATAATATTTTATAATATATAATATGATTATAATGTTTTATGGGTTAAAACAATTAAAATAGTCTCATATTTTTACATTTAATTATGTTTCTATATATATATATATATAGTTAATTTTCTCTTAAATCAAAATATTTTTTTTTGGATTTACAAGTTTAAGTTATATACTTTATATAGCATTCAAAATATAATTTAAACAATGAAAATTACACATTGTATATATAAAAATAACTATTGCAAATTCATTGGGATCTACAATATGCATTTTTTCCTTCAAATTTTACACTCTAAAAAAAAATAGATATAAAGAGATTTGATCATTTTCAGTGCATACTAAATCCATATTTAAAATGGAACTATACTAATAATAACTTAAAAAAAAATTCAACATTTTCTAAAGTGATAAATGATTTATGATAACTTTAAAACTATTGTTAATAAAAATTCAACATTTCCCACAAATGATAATTAAACCAATATCGTAATTAAACCAATCTCATAATTTTTTTTATCTAAATGGTTGAATGCGAAAAAAATAAATTATTTTGTTATAATTTTTAGCAAAATTAAATTTATTTGTTATAAATATTATAAATTTAAATATAATAAAAAAAATTAATTAAAAAATATTAAATTACATATTTTAATATGGTATAAATTTAATAAATAATAACTAATTAAATTGTTCACATGAGTAAATTATGACAAAGTATTTTAGTAAAATACTTTGTAATGTAAAGCTCTAAATAGTAATTACTCAATCACAATTTTAAACACAATAATTGTAAAACATAATAAACAGGAGGAAATTAATTAAAAAAAATTATTAAAATTATCAATTATTTAATTAATAATTACATTAATTAAATTTCAAAATTACTATAAAAAAAATTATTATTATAAATTATAAAAAAAAATAAACACCAAAATTCAGAAAATAATTAATATTCTTTAGTATTGGGGTTTTTCGCAGTGGCATTATATTAGGATATCATTTTGGATTTTAACATGCATCAAGTACGTCATTCATCTATGCCCATTCCATCTTCACCTCTATGAGCATCACCCAGTGCAATGAGTGCTAAGTGGACTATTAAAAAATCATGAGAAATTAGTCAGTTACGACTACTTCTCATGGAAATGGTCATAAATAAATGACTTACTTCACATAGTTGAATCCCAAAATAATATCTAATAATATTCTTCTAAATTAAAATTATATTTAATAATATAATAAAAAAATTAGAATTAATTATAAAACCATTCCTCCTAGAAAATGGAGAATAACCCTCCATAATAATTCCACTTTTCTGTTCAACAACTCACTGTTAAAATTTATTATTAATTTTCAAAATATTAAATCTCGATAGGTTGATATACACATTGTACATAATTATCATTAAAGTCTTCAAAATTATTCTCCAACGATATGAATGTGAAAGTGAGATGAATATATGAAGTCCAACAATGTGAAGTGGTTGGAACATATTACGTAATGCCGACATCCCTACAATCCCGTATTTCCAACATCGTGGTCACACATTATGTCCTACTTGATTAGATTAATTAATTGAATGGAGGTACACTCAACCCCACATGCAACTAACCATATACTATACTTTTAATTGACATTCTAATTGAGGACTTGTCCTCTCAAGCCCACTGAAAGGCCAAACCATCTACCAACTTCAATTATTGAGAATAAATATAAAATACTATAAAGGTTCAAATGAGGTGAAAATTTAGAAAGTTTTGCTGTATTGAATTTTTTTATATATTATTGTTGTTATTTAATGTTAAGGTCGCAGTTAAGCTAGACATCAAATTAGTGTATAAGATTTTTTTATTTGTGAGACATTCATGTAGTGTTAAGTTTTACATGTTAATATATAATATATGTTATTAAGTTGTTATTATGTGACATAGGTATATTTATCCAAACACATTAAAGGATACAATTATAGATTTTATATTCATTAATATTTATATTTATCTATTTAAAAATTGAGATGAATTCCATACATGTTAATATATAGTAATGTTTGTTAAGTGTTTTATGTGACATAGGTGTATTTATTCAAACACATTAGAGGATACAATTATAGATTTTATATTTAGTAAAATATAAAATAAGATTTTTTTTTTTTGGTGCAATGAAAGGAAAAATCAAACAAATAACAATATTTAAAAGAATAAGAGCGAGTAGGAAGTAAAATGTATTATGGGATAATAAGAAAAGGATAAAGAAGAAAGTAAGAATATGTTAGTATATTGTCAAAGGCTCAAGGAAAATGCAAATGTATTGGTCCAAGCTTAACACATAGAGCATACATGAAGACAAGATGATGTCACGTTCCATAGTTTTGATGTAATGGAAGAAAGTATAGAAAGTGAGGTTGAAGGCTACAAATGATATCTAATAAGGCACACACTAAAGATGGTGAAATTTGGGAATGTTGCACAAAGTTGATGAAATTTAGTGAGATTCAAGACTTTTTGACATAGAGATTATACTATTATAGCACTATCATAGCTACGTGAGATCAGTGGTTTGATCCAAATTGGAAGATAGTTCAATATAATAATATTAAGGCTTCCAAATTGACAGGGTATTTACAATATAATTTTAGATGAGTTTAACACCTTACCTCCATAAATTAGTAAACTTATTAATTATTATTATTAAAATAGTGATTATTTACTTATATTATGTTAATTTGAATAAGGACCTCATTGACTTATTTGCTTTCAAAGTGAAGATTAACATTGAACACAATAGAACAAATGGAAGCCATATCAACAATGAACACAACTTCCAGACACATAATGCATATTCTTTTGATATACTTAGTTTTGCTCATGAATGGAGGAAACAATGTATAATGTGAAACTAAGCACGTGGAAATCTAAAAGGAACATTCAATGGAGTTGGTAAATATAACTTACATGATCCTTGGATCATGTGTATGATGACATAAAAATACATAATGCATGTTTGCAAATTAGTGCTAGTAGGCCCCTAGACACATGTCATTCCTTGTCAACTCCTCCACAAGCAAATGACAATCACAACATTATTAAGAAGACATGGCTGCTTCAAATCTCTCCTACCCTATGAAAGTCCATATGTCAACATCATGATCTCAGTAGCAAGGGCACTCATGTTGAGAAAGGGAAACATTAATCGATCTGGGATGTAGACTATCGGATATCCCTAGTATCCTCATGCAACTATGGCTATTTTGGAAATTCTATCAAGCTCCTTTGGTCTACATGACTCTCCTTTCTTCTAGCAACCACCCTTTCTTTTGTTCCCTTGTTTACAATTCTTGGTTCATTCAAATCCTAATGGCTTTGCGACCTAATTGAGGAGGAAAACCTCCCAATCATTGAACTCGTGTGGAATCTGCAACCATAGATGCTTCTCAAGATTTCCATCATTCTATCTAGCTTGCATCTAAAAGTAAACTCAAAACTCTAAAGGCACGATTGATTCCCAGAGTATAGATTTTATTCTAGATTTGGGCACCACTAGCACCAATGAAACTAAACTTTTTAGGACTCTGAAGTTATATTGTCATACCAAATCATTTGCTTCCCATTCTTTCTCTTTCCAAAAGAAAAACACATTGAACTTAAGGCTTTCTTGGATAGGATTGAAAAACAAGGTCATCTGCTTGTAACTCTATATCCATGGATGACAAAGAAGCACAGAAGAGGCTTGGTCTCAGAATCTGCATGGAGTTCCAAGGACCATCCAATTGACATCATTGTTAATGATCCCACAAAATTGTTTACTTCATGCTCTTAATTTTAGATTTCATGTCTAGCCTCGTGATTTTTCTTGGCTTCAATGGAAATTTTTTTGCTTCATGGACTAGGTTGTTGCATTTGTAACATTCTAGGCTATAATTTGAAAGACGAGAAAAATAGTTATATGTTTTGAACTAATCTTGCCTCTTTATGTCAATATTTTTTCCTTGTGATTGCCCTATATGCCTTGCAATGTTTTGCTTGATGACCAAAATTTTTAGAATAGAAATAATTGCCAAGAAAAATAGTTTGATACCTGTTAATATAAGTTTTCCTCAATGATATATTCCTTTCGGGGAGGAACAAATTTTCATTCCTTGGTTGAACCTTGTTTCCTATAGCATTATTATGATGAGATACTTTAAGGACATCATCAAAACTTCTAGGTTTTTCTTCATGATGAAAACTATTATATTCCTTTGAAATTGAAGATTCACCTATGTAGCCAAGTCTAGATTTGACATGTGGTGATATTTTGGAATTGAGAATAATATCCAGGATTTGAGAATTCAAATTTTGTTGCCTTTGTCCAAATCCCTTTTAAAATATACTACTTTAGCTTCCAATTTTTCACAAATTTCTTCCTTTTCCTTTAGTTTACTATTCAAGGCTTTTTCTATTCTCTTAGCTTCTTCTTTCTCAGTTTTGAGAAAGATGATTTTCTGAGATAACCTTCCGTTCGTTTTTCCCGAGTCTCTCGTTTTCTTCTATGGAACTAATCAATAATTCATCCATATTTCCTTCTAGTTCTTCTAGAATTTCATCTTCTTCTTTTGGAGTATTTGTTTCATTTGTGAAGGCCATGAAAAATACTTCTATTCTTCCCACATATTCTTCTTCTTCATCAAATTCATCACTATCTTTCTTGGTGAAGAAATTATTTTTGCTTGAGCCTCTTTTCTTGATTTTGTATTCATCATAAATGTCATCTTTGAAGGGACACCTCACTGCATAATGTCCTATTTTACCACATCTAAAACAAATTACATGTAACTTACCTTTAAGTTTGATTCCTTTCTTTAACGTCCTAACAAATTGTGACATTTCAGTATTAGAATCAACATTGTTTCAATCATAATTTCCCCCCTTTCTTGATGACTTTGATGCCTCAAATGCAACTTCATTGTGAGTTGAATTTATTGATATCATCTTATATGTTGTGAGGATTCCATGAAGTTCGTCCATTGATAAGTTATCGAGATATTTTAGTCCTTCTATGTCACAAACTTTAGCATCAAAACAACTTGGAAGAAATATTAAAACTTTTTGGACTTATCTTTTCCTTGACATCTTCACCTAACCCGATGAGAGAGTTAAACACTTCATATACTCAAAGAAATTAATCAACAATATCTCCTTCATCATTCATCTTGAGACTTTCAAACTGCCTTCTAAAGGTTTGGAGCTTTGTATTTTTGACCTTGTCATCTCCTTCATAGATGTTTATAAGCTTGCCCTAGATTTGTTTGGCCGATTCACAATTGGAATAACCTTGGTGAATTTGAATATGACAAACCACTTGTTATAGAGTTCAAGGCCTTAGAATTTTCCATATATGATTTATTTCCATGTGTGCCTATTGGTAGAGGAGATGGGATTTTATATCCATCTATAACTAATTTCCATACTTCCACTCCAAGAGACATCAAATAGAACTTCATCCTGATTTTCCAAAAAGGAAAAATTGTTTCATCAAAGAGGGGAGCCTTAGTTGCTTGCTTACTAGCCATTATGAATAAAAAGCCTTCTTCCAGTTGTTAGGTTGATTTGAAGAAGCTAGACCTAATTCTCATTGTTGAAAATATTGAGGGGGGGTGAATAAGTAATTTTTTCAAAATTTTTATTATGCTAGTTAATATTTTTTCACAATAGGAAGCACAAGATATACCAAAACACAAGAAACAAAATAAAAATGGTTTATATTAAAATAATTCAAATGACGAGGACACCAATCCTCAAATTCTCACTCCAACCATTACAAAAACTTCAATTCTTACAAGGCTCCAACCTTTACAAATGCTTTAGTCCTTCAAGGCTCCAACCTTGGATGAGGATAACAATCCTCTTAATCAAATCTAGACACCGGCCTAGTCTATATTAGGACACCAATCCTCTTAGGATCCAAACCATACAAACACTTAAAATATAATTTAAGAAATTGACCAAAACACTGCTTCAAGATGTTATCCAAATTTCTTTAATTTTGCTCCAAAATATTCTACAATATATGCTCCAAATATGCTTCAAAAGTGCTTAAAGGATTATTCAAAGTAAGATCCAAAAAGTATGCTTCAAAACTCTCCAAGTATGCTCAAAATAAGGCTTTCAAATTTGCTTCAATAAGATTGGTCCAACGCTTCTTCAATTCTACTCAAAGTTTGATCCAAAAGCTAATCAAAGTCTTGTCATAAATTAGTTCAAGGTTTGCCCAAAACTGATCCAAGGTTAGCTTCAAGTATGGTCAAAACTTAAGCTTGAATACCCTTCTTTACCTCAAGGACAAGGTATGTTATAGGAGGCTAAAAATCTTGCCTCAGGGTCAAATTACCACAAGCTATAAAGGGTCTGGAACTCTTGCCTCAGGGCCAAATTTCATTGGTCATAGAGGGACCGAATTAGCTTAGGCTTTGGGTCGAAACACAGGTTTGTAATAAGTCAACCCACAAGCCAAAAATTTGTGCAAAGGATGAGCTAATATTAGGTTGAGATCAATTCTACAAGGGTGACCAAGTTTTTCTCCAATAACAGACTCCAAAAGCTAATCAAAGAATCACCAAAAGACCATAACTCAACAACTACAAAAACCGAAAACTAAACCCCAAGTGCTTCTTCTTCACTTTACGACAAGGTTCATGAGATATGGACCTATAAATCTCCTTCTATAGAACCTAACTTGTCTGTTATGCTTTCTTGGACAATTTGGAGGTAAAATGGAGGAGAGCGGTCACTTATTTATACTTGTTCAATCACACAACTTTGACCATAAGAGGGATGACTTTACCATAAGGGGGCTGACTTGGCATGGGGGACAAAACAAGTGTGTTTGACTTAAAAAAATAATTTCTCGTCAATGGAGAGGAGTTAGAAGGCATACAATAGATCACTGGAAAGGGATTACAGTTCTCTTTAATCCTATCATATTTTCCTTTTCAATTGATCATCCTTTGAAAGATTCAATAAAAATGATTTTCTCAACAAATTTCCATGTGAAGCTTTTATTCTATAAAATGTTAACAAAGACAATGCAAAATTGAAAATATGAATAAATTTGGCGAGATAGGCATGGGTGGTGGTAAAATTTCCAACCTCTTGGAACCATTGACTCTTTCTCACTTGTTTTAATTAATCATATAAAATATTATATCTTGATTATGAAACAATTTAATTTATGTACTTTGTGAAAATTTTAGTTATTTATTTATTTATTTATTTTCCTAATGTAATTTTTACTTACCAATTCCCCGGATGCGGGTGACAGCCGAACTCGGGAGGACGAGCCACATGGCTCCCATGTGATGCACCATGCGACGAACCATGCAGTTTAATTCCCTTGGCTCATCTGCTGTCAAAACGTTAATTAGGCGGGGTGGTAGCTCAGGGCATTCATTGCCGGCATGGTTGACAGGATGGCGGAGCTTGGAGGGCGTTCCGAACACTGGAGTGGTATTATATACCTGGCCGGGGACTGCATCAAGACATAGTTCCACGAATTTAACTGTCAGACTGGAGTTTGGAGGCTGAGAGCTCCGCTGTGGGGGAAAGCCTGGCGCTGGTTGAGGTGCCTGCCATCACAGGCTGCCCTCAGGATCGGCTCTCAGCACCTCGTTAGAGCCACAGTTCGCAGAGAATCAATCTTAGAAGTTCGGAAGGCGAACTCTGAGGGAGGAAGGGTGCGGTCTGAGGCACACCAAAACCATTTGCAGGGGGCGGACAAATCGTCCATGGCCAGGCTTCGCAACAGGCAGCCCTGTCGCAGGGGGTCAGGTCGGGGCTCGAGTAGGGGTCGTGGACAAGGAGGTGCAGACAGGGAGCACCACCACTGTTGCTGTTGCTTCTGTCATCGTCGAGCCGGGGTCGCGCCTCTTCTTGCTGAGCAATATGTGGAAGTCATTGGGGTGAACGTGGAGGGGCCAGCCCTCCCGGCATTTGGTTCAGTGGTCTTCACCCTGGGGAAAGCGGGAGATACACATGGAGTTAGGGCGCACGTCTCGGTGCTCTTCACGCAAATCCCTGAAGCGGAGGGCGACGGGACACCTCCAGGAGGGGAAGCTCCTCCCCCGGATAACCCTGGTCATGAACAATCCTTGCCACCTCCAACAAATGAGGCCACGACCTCAGGGAAGGCGGCCATGGTCGACCCCTCCACCTCCCAGTCAGCGAGGGTTCCAGACGCTGCCAAGTGGGCAGCCATGTGGGAGGGTATTCCTGAAGGGCAAGGATGGTGCACAATTGAGGAAGAGAAGCCCCCCGGGGAAGTATAACCCTCCGCTGCAAGCTCCAGACACAGCCAACCTCTCCCAATTCAGGTCCAGTCATCTATTTAATGTTGTTTTTCATAGTTCGGGTCACATCCTGTTTTGGTTTCATGTAATTTCTGATAAATGTCTAGTCTGTAGCGTCATGGTAAATGTCTATGTGTCGGTTATTAGCGATCTCAATTAGGCCAGAGAAGATAGCCCCTGTGTGGGCAGGATCCGTTTTGGGCCTCAGTCCAGTCATTTTGTCATTTTGGGACCAGTTTAGTGCCTTTGAAGGCCTCTCAGAGGATTTCTTGATGAATGCCTCCCCTGCGTGGGAGATTTTGGGTCGGTCTGTTTTATCCATGGCATCTCAGATGGCCATGGAATTGATGATAAGTCCAGCTACTATGCATGTAATTTCACACCTGTACATATAATAGAAATTTAGACCTTTTACCGAGAATTTTTTTTTTTACTTACCAATTATGAAAATAAGGATGTTGAGTTCTATATATACTTTGATAATAAAAAACTTTTAATCATTTTTACATTAAAGCTTGTTTAGTATGGACTAGTACGCTACATGCAACATTTGTTTGTAGCACTGTTAGAAAATACAACAATGATTCCATGTTGATAGTACACTATAGATATATAATATATATATATTATTTATATATATATATATATTATATATAATTATATTATATATATATATATATATATATATTATTATATTATATATATATATATATATATAATCTATTCTATATTATATCTATATCTATATATATATATAATATATATATATATAATATATATTATATATATAATATTATATATATATATATATAGATGGAAATTGATCTTAGCTGGTTTAACTAATTTCACCTTTTTATTTATCTTTCTTAAGGAAATTGAAAATTCTCTAATGATTTTACATAACTCATAATTTATTATTTTATCAATTAAATATAAACTATGATTTAAATTTTTTGCATATTGAATGTCAAAATAATATTGTAGGAAAAATAGTCCCCTAAAAATATTACTTGCAATTCTATAAAAATATATTGTAAATGTAAATACAAAGATTTATGTTCAAAACCTTTGCTATAACCTATGACCCTGTTGCAAATTATTGAAAAAATACAATCTAATAAGTATTTCAATATTATTTTTAACCATCCTTTGAGCTAATTTTTTTTTATAAAAAAAAATCACAATTTGTTTGAATTCATATTACACCCCAATGGGGGTGATATTCAAGAGAAGGGCAAATATTTGGAATGTGTGCCACTTGTTACATGTGTCACTACTGGTTAAATGTAGTGTCAAGAGTTTGTTCTGGAGAAATGTTGGATAAAAAATGGATAGGTGACTTTAAATATGCTATGATGTCGAAAGAATCATTGGAGTAAAAGGCTGACATGATTGGAGGTGAGGCTTTCCCCTTGTTCCCTTTCAAGTTGGTGAGGATTTTGTCCATTCTTGTTTGTTTAGAGTGGAAGTGTGTACATAGTCTTGTTCACGTATGGTTACTGAAAGTGGGTAGGGTTGTCTCAAGCCATGGAATCGAAAGGAAATATGCTCCCTATAAGTCAATTTTATTCCTTTTATGGTATGGTTTATTGGCCATCCCATATAATTCACTTTGGTCTTTCCATTTTTTCAATGTTTCATGGGTTCTTTTTAATTTAAATCTTAATATAAGCTATTTAACAATGGTTGGAATTGTGTAATATCCCCTAGTTGATTTTCCATGTAAATAAAATAAGACCAAGGTCATGGGACATGTATTCCAAGTTGAATGGTGGGTAGACATTATAGGGGGCATCGCCTTTGTTTACTAATGGCTATGGAAATTGGCAAAGGCGTTGAGAGAGGAAAAGAGGCAGTAGATGGTAATTTAATATAAGAAATAAAGGAAAATAGGAGAAAAGGGAGATGAAGATACACAAATATGCATGCAAGGGAATTTAGAGAGAAAATGAAGAAAAGGAAAAAGGAAAAGAAGAGACTAGACATCAATGATAAAAGGCACCTAAGAAACAGTTCACAACTTTTGCTCAGCTTTTGGTCAGTATCAGAAACCGAACTCCAAGAGGAGAAGGAACACGCACTTGGACAAGCAACAACGAAAGCAAGGGTTTACAAGAGGAAGCTTAGAGATTGGTAAATAAGGAAAAATAATAGATGTGGATTTGTTGATAGCACTGGAAGTCCGTTAACCATGGGGGTCTCCCTGCTTTGAAGTCCCAATTCGACCTCACACCATTTATAGTAGGAGCCCCAACCAGAAATATGGTTTATTTCCATTGTCCTTATCGATTTTCCTTGGCTGTAATTATTAACATAAGAGGTTATACAACATTCTTTGAAACAAGCAAGTAAGTTGACATTGTGAGGCGTACAATTGCAATGTATATAAGGTAATTTCACTGTAGGGAGAAAGAGAGTGATCCTCTAGAAGAAAAGTAATAGTGTCATCCTAAAAGAGACACACAAGAGCATAAGAGGATCACACATTAGTCTACAAATTATTTCACATGCCAACCACGATTATAAAAGAAACACACCTTCAACATGATAAGTACCAAAGCCACCAAAATAGTTCAATTTCCTTAGTACATATGAACGAAACATATACCGCAAACATATAAAGAATAGTCTTACGATATTCATGATACATGCATGAAAATGTGTTGGCTCATCAAGCTTCATATATTAAGTGGAAGTGCCAAGATATACAAGTACAATGCTAACACATTGACCACAATAGTGGAACATTAACTCACCACTTGCTCCTCCAAAGAAATATTTTCTCTCCTATGCCAGGCTAGAGAAGCCAAGGTGAAAGTTCAAGTCCAAAAATTCCCTTTACTTGAGCTATCAGGGTGTATTTATAACAAATGAGGTGACTCTTCACCTTCCATGTGACTCTTGACCTCTGTCATGACTCTTGAGCTTCTACAATGACTTTTCAGATTATTACATAACATTGGAGCTTCTATATGACTTTAGAACTCAATAATGACTCTTCGTATTCCATGTGGGATCCTTGGTCTTCCACATATTTTACATTTTCTAATTTTGGGAAATTACACAATTACATTCCACAAATGATGTGGCATGACACTACGACATATGTGACTCTTGAGATGACTATTGTCAATGCTGACATGGAAGTTCATGATGATGTGCCATGGTCAAGTTGCTCCTTTTGTTTCTTTCTTTACATCTTCATGATGGATCTTGTGTGTGATTTGTAACAATCCCAGGTTAAAGTTCATGTAATAAATTTAATAAAGGAAACAATAATACCAAGGTCATGGGACACATATTCCAAGCTGAATGTTGGGAAAAACATCCTACTGGGTGTAGTTTATTATGACTAAAAGAATTTGACAAAGGCATTGGAAAAGGCTTTGGTAT
>APFE030701522.1:3412-22092 GCA_000404065.3 Pinus taeda | reverse complement strand
ATTGAAGTCATTTAACAACAGGAGAAAATATTTCATCAAAATCAATACCTTTCTTCTGTGCAAACCCCTTCACCACAAGTCTAGCTTTGTACCTTTGTTTTCCTCCAT
Source organism: Pinus taeda (assembly GCA_000404065.3). Classification (NCBI taxonomy): domain Eukaryota; kingdom Viridiplantae; phylum Streptophyta; class Pinopsida; order Pinales; family Pinaceae; genus Pinus; species Pinus taeda. The sequence continues at coordinate 21,984 of APFE030701522.1, read as the reverse complement.
CTTCTTCCTTCAACCTGTAAACCCATTTATTCTTCAATGTAGTTTTTCCTGCAAGAAACCTGACTAAGTCCCAAGTCTGGTTATGCATTAAGGAGTCCATCTCTTCTTCCATGGCTACCTCCCACTTCTTCCTGCTTTCAACCTGCATTGCTTCTTCATAACATTCGGGTTCACTGGAATCAGTCAACAATAAATAATATATTGAAGGAGAGTATCGTTCAAGGGGTCTACTTATCCTGGTAGATCTTCTAACACCGCTTTCAGGTGTTTGGGGTGCCTGTTGCTGTTGTGGTGGTTGCTGCTGTTGTGGTTGTTGATTATTATTATTTTTCAGGCACCTTTACTTTTTCAGTGATTTCATCAAGAAACGTGTGTATTCGCTTGCTTTCTTTTTCCTATTTCTTTTCCTGCAACTGATTCTTATACAAGACTTTTTCATTGAATATTACATCTCTGCTCCTAATGATTTTGTGATTTTCATAATCATATAAGCGATAACCAAAATCATTAACACCATATCCAATAAAGGTACATTTCTTTGACTTTGCTTCAAGCTTTGTTCTATTTTCTTTATCAATATGGACAAAGGCCTCACAATCAAAAGGCTTTAAAATAGAGTAGTTTACCTTTTTACTAGTCCATGCTTCCTCTGGAACACCACCATCCAAGGAACTTGAAGGCCCTCTGTTTATTAGATAAACAGCAGTATCTACAGCATCTGCCCAAAACTGTAAAGGCAATCCTGCATGCAATCTCATGCACCTTGCACGCTCCATGATTGTCCTGTTCATCCTTTCTGACACACCATTTTCTTGTGGTGCTCTTGGAACTGTCTTCTCTCTGCGAATTCCATGCTCTGAACAGTACCTATCAAACTCTTTGCTGCAATATTCACCTCCATTGTCTAATCTAAGACACTTCAATTCTTTCCTGTCTCAATCTCAACCAAAGATTTCCATTTCTTAAAAGTATCAAATACATCAGATTTATTCTTAATACAATAAATCCAAGTTTTTCTAGTTGCATCATCAATAAAAGTAACATAATAACGAGAGCCACGAGAGATGATACCTGAGCAGGTCCCCATACATCTGTATGCACAAGCTCTAATTTTTCATTCTTCTTTTCTTTTTCCCAACTCTGAGAAAATCTGACTCTCTTCTGTTTTCCATAAATGCAATTCTCATAGAAGTCCAAATCAACATTCTTCAAACCTGGCAATAAATTCCTTGAGTGAAGAATCTTCATCCCCTTTTCACTCATGTGTCTGAGCCTATGATGCCATAATGTTGCATCTGCTCCTTTGGAAGTTAAAGCATTAACAGAGTTAGAAATACCATTGCATAAATACAATGTACCAACCTTTTCACCTTTTGAAATTACCAGGGCTCCTTTGGTGACCTTCCAAGCTTTATCTGTCAAAGTTGTCATACAACCTTCACTGCCTAACTACCCTATTGAAATCAGATTTTTCTTTAGATTTGGAACATGCCTTACCTCCTTTAGTAGCCATTGGTTTCCATTCTGTTGTTTACAAGAACCTTACCCATTCCAACAATTTTATAGGGTTTGTCATCACCCAAATCAACTTGCCCAAAATCTCCTTGAACATAGTCATGAAAGTATTTCTTATCAGGTGTGGCATGGAATGAGGCCCTTGAATCTACCACCCAGGAATTAGTAATATTTTCGAAAGAAAGAATCAAAGCATCTTGTAACACCTCACCTGTCACATTTGCTTCATGATTGTTTTCTTGCTGTGAATGTGCTTCTTTTCCCTTTTGAGATCTACAGTCTTTCTTTAGGTGTCCTTTCTTTCCGCATTTCAAGCACACTATCCTCAATCTGGACTTGGATCTACCTTTCCTTGATTTACTGTGACATCCTAAGCTCTTTCCTCTTTCCATTTTTCTTCCCCTAGACTATGCACTCAAAGCATTACCTGGTGTCTCACCGGAGCTTTTCCATCGCATTTCCTCACTACAGATAGCACCGAAAACATCATCAAACTTTAAAGTACTAGATCTAGAAACAGAGTTACTAATGGCCATTACTAAACCATCCCAACTTTCTGGTAATGAGCACAATAATAACAGAGCTCTAACTTCATCATCAAAGTTTACCCCTTCAGAACATAACTGACTTGTAACAGTATTAAAATCATTTAAATGGTCTGCAACAGAACCACCTTCCGACATCTTCATATTAAATAACCGTTTCATAAGAAATACCTTGTTTGAGGCCGAGGGTTTTTCATATAGTTTCTCCAACGCCTTAATCAAACCCTCTGTCGTTGTTTCCTTCGAAATTTTGAAGGCGACCGACGCTGCAAGGCACAGCCGTATTGTTCTGAGTGCCTTTCTATCGAGAAGGTTCTATTCTTCATCTTTCATACCCGTCGGCATCTTTGTTTTTCCGCCCAATGGTAGGTATAGATCTTTCTGATACAGATAATCTTCCATCTGCATCTTCCACAACGAGAAATTTTGGCCGTTAAATATCTCGACCCTAAACTTACCATCTTCCGCCATTTCTCCCACTCGAACAAGGAACCCTTCTTTCCTGCGAGTTTATGAACCAAATAGACCTTCGGCTCTGATACCAGTTGTTAGGAAATTAAATATTACGGAGCAATGGAACACATAAAATATTGCAGAAATATAAACACAGAAAACGCACAAAACAAGAGAGACACAAATATACGTAGTTCACCTAGTTTGGGCTACGTCCACCTCGAACATCCAATCCTTCCTTTCTATTATCCAGCAAAATGAAGAGACACAACCTATAGTAAATCCGCTGTAATATCCTCTTTTTTCTCTCACAGTCTCACCTCTCTGTTTCTCGCTCACACCGAATACGCATCTATCTCACAGCCTCAAATACAATGCCCTCATACAAAGAGAGGGGTTTCCTTCTAGGGCAAAACACCCTAAACTAAACATAAGTTCTACCGTCAGATCATCCGCCTAATGAACGGCCCAGATTGACTAGAAATTACTATACTTTTACAAGGCAAATTTACATCTGTTTTTAGTTTCGGAGGCGCTGCCTCCGAGCCCCCGCCGGGGGACCGCTGGCCCCCGGACCCAGCGGGGGGACAAGTCCCCCCGCACCCCCCCCTCGTGGAGGGGTGTACAAAACTTCCTGGGGTATAGATCCGGCTCAAACAAAGACCTCTGAACAATCATGCTCCACACATAACAAGGTTGAGTTAAAGGGACTTGATGACCTTGTAAAGGGGCCCCTATAATGTTTCTTGATACAGATGGAATTGCTGTTCAACTTGGGTTAGAAACAACGCCAATGGGTCAACTTGCCCTCGCAGGGGGTGTATAACTTCCTTTATAAGGAGGATGTACATAGGGCTGAGGATATTCCCTCCCAAACATTGGAACAAATGAATTTTTATGTTTTCCACTCACATAAGGAACCACAGTTACTATGGCTATGGTAGGAGGAGAAAAAAGATTAAGAGGAATGTGTGTTTCAATTACCAACATTGTAGGTTGGGTAGGGGTTCGGGCAGTTACCGGCATGTTTGGGATAAATGAGTAGGTAGTAGGCGTGACACCAGACGACAAAATGGGATTTTGAAATTATGAAGTTGCACCAAAATTATCTAAAAAATCATCGAGAGAGAGTTATAACCCAACGGAACCAAGGGCATACGATAAGGAGGAGGTGTACGTGGCCATCCCATCATGTAGGGAGTAGAAACATAAGGAAATCCTTTAGGAGGAAGAAGTGACAAAGGATCAATCTTTATACTGGGAATGTGAGTTCCAGGAGGTTTCCACATAAACCTCTTAGGGTGCTAACCCTACAGGTGGGTTATCACCTTTTGTTGCCATGGTCGGGAATAGTTCTCGGTTGGGAACTCAAGTCGTTATGGTAGAAGGAATCATAGGTACGTTGGGAGTCTCAAATGGACGATACAGATGTCGGGGCGATAAATACACATAAGAATATGATTCAAAGAGTGGATTAGGAGGAAAAAGCAAGAAATTTGAAATAGGTTGATGACTAGCTAGAGGAGAGTCCTGAGATGAGCCTACCAACTCTAACGATGGTTGAGAAGCAAGGGGTTGGATACTTAAGAAAAGACAAATTTCAACACCTTGGTTTTCAAGGGATCCAAGCTCATTAGTATTGTAACCTACAACTCCTGGTGACTTAGGTGCATTAGCATCTCCATTGATATTCAGGGTCTCATTTAGAACTCTTGGTGGTTCTGCGATAATGTCTTTTAAGGAAATCAATTAGAAAAGTGTGATGGTGAATTCTTTGGGCTTAAATCCAATTTTCCAATTAACCATTAATGTTTGAGGACAAAAGGAGGTTTTTGTTTCATAGGTATTTGGTGATTCTATGGTCTATTGATTTTATTATCAAAAAATAAGTAAATAAAAAAGGGGAAAAACCAGGCATGAGGGTTTACCAAGCCAATGTGAACTGCAATATACACCTTGGTGGAACCAAGGACTTAACGTACAACAACCAATCTCCCCAAATGTTGTGTTTGGTGTATCATGGTATATAAGGCGAAAAACTCAGTTACCTATGGTTGGATAAAAACCTATAGGGGGCTCCCAAAATATACGTGATGGTATGTGGGAATTCAGTCTGCATTAGTGTTGTTTAATGCGTAACCATTTGATGAGAGCATTCCCATATACTTACCATGTGTGCAACACCTCTGATATACCTGAAATTACTGGATAACAGTCCTATACACTTCCATACGTGGAACAAGATTTCACACCCAAGATACAACGTTGTCTAACAACAACAACTCCTATGTTTAATGACGTTGGAACACATCTCTAGCCTAGACGTCTACATTTTTTTCGTTAATGAAAAATTCTCCTTAGTTTAATTGAAGTAAAATTTAAGTCTCAAATATCGATGTCACCTGAACACCTATGATGCAACTAGCATGAAAAATGATTCTTTTCAATTCAATGAAAGCTATCTAACATAGGGAAGAGGTTCACACACTAATGCAACAAACAAGTATGCAACAAACAAATTCTCTGAACTAGAGCTTTCACTTTCATTATTTAAATGAACCCAACCAAAACAAAATGAGATTCAACTCATTAAAATGCAACTATATGAATCGTTCACTTTTCTTTTCAATGCACTCACCAAAGTAAAATGGAATTCAATTCAAATGCACCCTTTCAATTTTCAGAATCAAGAAATGTTATCTATGCTCAATTATAAACCAAAAAATGACTTTTCAATGCAATAACCTAATGCAGTTTGAAAAGTAACTCTTGAGATAAAATCTAAAACAAAAAGCAAATGTTGTTTCTTATGATTTCCAAAAGAAGAAACAATGCTTCATCAGCAAGGAAATCAATATTCATTTCACATACCCAAGCAACAAGCAATAAATCGAGTTGAACTAAAACCCTAAGGACTCAAACAAACTTGAATTCTACTACTTCAAAGCAATGAGATGGATTTTTCAACTCAACAAGAAATTAGCCAAAACATTAACAAATCCAAAGCACACAAAATAGGAGGATATCTCAAAGTTCAAGACACACTAGACCTTTCTTATAGAAACGCTAAATTCTCTCAAGTTTCAGGGATTATTGCAATTGTGATAGTCAAAACCCATGCTAATAGGGCTTTCAACACTACTATTATTGAAAAAAACATGTTGGAAGAGTGAACGTTCCAAGATAAAATGCGTTAGATGAGAAAGACTTGGAAAAATAAAAATAATTCCAAAGAGAATTCCATACCTTACACTCTAAAAGACTAACTACTCAAAATATAGACCCATACATAATCTAAATGATTGATGACTAAATGACTGGCCAAATTGATCAAATAGACCAAACACAAAAAAGGAGGTTGAAAGGGCTATAGGCTCCCCAACCTAAAAGGAAGTGTGTTTTAATGCTTTTAAGAGAAAAGTAGTTTGTAGAAGAGTTAGTACAAGACAAGTCATCCCTAGAGGGGTGTACTAAAAAATAGAAAGAACAATTAGAAAAGTTGCTACAAGAATACAAGGATGTGTACATGGAGCCTAAAGGGTTACTGCCTAAGACGGAAGTGGAGAATGAGATCTAACTATTGTTTAACTCCCCATTAGCAAACATCAGACTATACAGGCAGTCTACTATAGAAGTAAGTGGAAGAAATAGTTGCAGCAACTACTAGAACATGGTGTCATTTGACCAAGTACATCAACATGTGGGTCACTCATCATAATTGTGCCAAATAAGGGTAGGAATTGGTGGATGTGTATAGATTATAAGGCCTTGAACAAGTTCACGTTCAAGAACAGGTACCCTTTTCCCAAGATAGATCTACTAGATTAGTTACAACAAGTAATATACTCATCAAGACCACCCACATCAAAGATCACAACTTTGGGAACTCTAACGCATATGGATACCTTCACCCATGACGCATATAGAGAGACATATTAAGAGGATGAAGACTCCAGGGAGGTGTTTTAGTATCAATCTAGTCTTGCATCTTATATAACTGAATCCACTATTGGATCGATCATTGCTAGTTACAGGTCTATTTTGTTGCTAGTTTTACTACTAGTTACAAAGTTAGAGTCATGTGCACGATGGTGATAACATTATTGACTACCATATCTAGGTTGGGTTTCTCGATAGGCATGATAAGCTATGTGTTTTGAAAGGTGAGTGATCATAGTTGATTGGAGAGGCTCACACCTCTAAGATTGCAAGGCACTTTGGTGCAAGGAAGACAATGGCCAACTTGCATAGGTATGTGTATTAGCTCAAGACGCAAGAGCATGTAGCTAGGTTCATAAGATAATGCATGATTTGCCGTACCAACAACCCTAGTATCATGAAATAGGGTCTATATAATTCCTTACCTGTACTCAATCATCCTTGGGAAAATATTTTCATGGACTTTGTAGGAGTTTTACTAATAGGAAATATTCCTCTATCTAAGGTTGTGCTTTCTCTTACATCTCCATGAGAGTTCCATTTTCATATAGGAGATTGCTTTCAAACTCATCGAAGAGTATCTTGTCATACTTTTGAACAAGTATTTAGGTTCTCATATGTGGCCATATTTTTCATTTTTGTCGCTTTGAATATCTGTTGGTAGATTTTAGACTAAATGCTCTATTTTTCTTATATTTTATATACCAAACTTGTGCATACTTACCCATTGAATTTTCATATGATCTAATTATTTCCATATACTTATATTGATGTGATAAGCAGTGAAATAGGGCTTGCAAATTTGCATGTCAGTTGATTTGAAGATTATTGCCTTATTTTAGTTGATAGAATCTATAATACCTGTAGTTGATTTATTCTTTCCCAAAAGCACTAGGGGTATTGTCTTAATTACTTCATTTTTTTGGTAAACCAAAAAGGAATTTTCAACCCTTAGAGTTACAAACATGAATCACATATAGATGCATCTAAAATAACATCTGTATTTTACACTTGAAATGGGTACAATGACTAGACTCCTATCAAGAGCAACATGTGAAAAGGTTCGTGTGTAGCTTAATGCTATCTTAGACAAATATTATATGCTTTTCTATATAGATTTGAAGAAAATCCTTCAAACTTATCATGTCTTAGGTTTCTTACGTAACAAATAACATGGTAATAAGTCTAAAGTTATGAGTCTGGATTAAAAAAAAAATATGAATGTGGATATTAAAAAATATGATCATCCTTGTGTTCTTGGATATGGCCTGAACTAAGGTCAATATTTTAGACCTATGCTATAGATACCATTCACTTATTCATTTGTTTAACTAAATGTGATGAAAAATAAATTGAATCAAAGCATGTTTTGAAAATTTGTATCTCTTCAAAAATAGGCCTTAAAGTATAATTTTCCAGATTGTGTGATTTATACTAACCCTAATCATAACCTACTTATCATTTCCTTTTGGTTGGAGAGAATTTCCAAAAATAGTGTGCACCACTTAGAGGATAATTCTTGCATGAATGCATGTACCCTTTTGATTCATGTCCTCATTAATTGATCTTGCGAATTCCCTTATTGTCCTAGAGATTTTCACCCTACTGTAATGTTAATAATTGCATTTAAAAATAAACTTTGAAATAAGAAAATTAACAAAAACTGAATCATTGTTTCAAAACATAATTGGAAGAGGTTAGTGTGTGCATGTGCCTCCATTCACTCTCTCCTACATAATTCTGGCACTACTCTCAAGCACACAATGTTAAACCTTCACTCTAATCATCTAACTTGTCATGTTGTCTACAAATTAGAACCAACTTTTCTCTATTATAAGTGCTACACCATCAAAGATTCATTTCATATGCTAATTGTGCCTAGCTATAGGAGAATACTAATTTTAAAAACTAGGTAATAATATTAGCACTTCCTCTTTGTGAAAAAAGTATTCACCACCAAACCAAGTCTCTCTCTTGACATTGAGAAATTATCAAAGGACTTTGTCAAAATGTTGGCACCCTATGAACATGAAGGAGAATATTGTATGATGACTACACCAGTGTTGTGCTAGTGATTAACACCCTACTATAGTGATAGGAAGTGCATGAAAAAATAAACTCTAAACTAAGAAAACTATAATTGTTATTCAAAATGGAAATCAAAAGAGGTTGATGCATGCATGTTCTCTCACTAACTCTCTCCTATATAATTCTGGCAACGCTATCAAGATCACTATTGGTGTACCATCACTATGATTTGTTAAATTCTCATCTTGCCTGCAAAAGAACCAAGTTTTCCTCTGTTGGGAGTGTTGTGCCATCAATGATTTTTTAAATGCTCATTGTGCCGGAGAATACCAATCTAGGAAACTAGGTAAAACTATTAGCACTCCCTCTTAGCAAATAAATATTCACCACCAATCCAAGTCTCTCCCTTCACATATAGAACATAACAAGAGGATTAGTCAAAAATTTTGAACCTTGTTAATTTTTCTTAGGGATAAATTGTTATTTTCTTTAGATAATTGCATTTTAAACATTTTCATCATTTTCATATCACATTCAACCCATAACATCTTAACATCATTAGAAATTATGTAGAAAGAACAAAAACATCAACATTGCACGAAACATAAAGGAACAACAAAAGAAAAACATGTACAAAGGGGTCACCGAAACTTTGGCTAGAGAATAGGGAAAAACTCCACAAGGGGGAAAACCTATCCAAAGATTCTTCTTCTATTATATGTTCATTAATTTTTCAGTTGAGATACAATGTATAATGAGACATTAAACATATTAGGCTTCCTAGGGCCAAATGGTAATATCAATGTCACCTGAGCCGCCATACATCCCTGCCTCTATAATATTGATACATGGATATCCCTGTTGCAACAAGGTCACTATCATCACATACATGCGACAAGCATAGGTATGATTGTTTATGTCACTATGATGATGATATTGACATATATTACTTGATTCACTTTCTTGTTGATCACTATAGTATGTCAAGAACATTACCAACTAGGTGACATCTCACTTCCATCATGAAGATCACAATCCTTTTGATTATCAAGGGTACCATCTTGCTAGAACAAATAACACATTGTTATATTACAGAAATAAGAACACTGCCATTCCTTACATTTTTTTCACTGCTATCCCACAACTATCAAAGTTGCTACCATCTCACTTTATATAGATCCTTATCATTAAGTATTGTTATAAAAAATATCCAGCATTTAGAGATCATCAAACCATTGGTAATAAACTGTAGAGAAAACATGTACAGTTCACTATAATAGTGAAGCAAGAGCCATAATAAAAATGAAGTCTTATTTAATAATATAATATGATGACACTTTTTTTTTGCTAAAGTAAGCGTAGGTCCTTCTATTCCAAATAAAAGAAAAGTTACATAATGTACAAAATGAATATTAGCTGCCCAAGCAAAAGCTGAACCTCACAAAGCCTCTGTCCACAAAGCCTCGCTCCACGTTACCACCGAAGACCCACCAAACAACATGATTGTTCGATCAAGCCTCGAAGATCTAATGGTCTAGGTGTTAGTTTGGGTTTCCAACAAGCTCACATGTTAACGACAAAAATGAACCCAAAAAGAAAAGTGAACTACCACTAGAAACCATTTGGGGTCCAAATGGGGAGATAACTTCTAGGCAGTTTAGCCACCTGAAAATGCACCAGATGCATGTGATTCCATAAAGCCTTTCCAACTAGCATGGAACTTAACTGTGTCTGTGGATCCAAAGCTTGATAGAGACATCATGTAATTGCATTTCAAGTCCATTTGGAAGGTTAACCCTCTAGCAATTTCCCGGGAAAAATACATTGTATTTCTGCGATTTTGCTAACCTTCCCACTCTTTAATGAAGCTCGTGGCACCAAACATTAAAAGGCTACATTCAATGTTTTTTCGATACCTTTCGGTGTCACATAATAAACTGAAGCCCTGGTATAAAGCGATGTCACATAATGGAGCGAAGCTATAGGAATCAAAGTGAAACCAATTCACAAAGAAATGCTATAGGTGATACATAACAATGTGATTCATTAGTAAACAAATAACAAAACAATAGAGAGAAAAGCCACATATAAAAGCTATAGGAATCAAATATGAAAATCAATCTCAGATAATACAAAGTTTAATGCAAGTTATTCTGAGTCAAACATTGCTATTATAATATTCAAGCAATGTCACTATTGTTAAGGAAAAACCATTGTGAGATAGTGCGAACCATTGTGAATATTGATATTGTGCTATAGAGAAGGCCATGTATGCAAACCCAATATATATAAATTAATTAATTAATAAATAAATAAATAGATTAAATCTGAACAACAAAGCCTTGAACACGAGCCTCAAAATTCAATATGCTTTAGAACTTAGAGAGTCAATGATATAAAATGAGATCAAGGGTACTTATTTTCTACATGAATGTGACCCTTTCATAAGGAGGTTGACATGATCATAATGAAGTCGACTTGAATTCTTGGTGGGAAACTAAAATTCAAAATTCAAAATTTTCTCACCATAATATTTATCTTTAACGATTGATTTACTAATATAAATAATAATAATAATAATATTTTTTAATTTGAATTCTAGTCAAGATAGGGTTCCTTTGGGGTAGGAGGGTTTCCGTTTGGGGAAATTCATCCCGATGTTGTTCAATTTTAACACACCTTGTGAAAATGGATGAACATATTGTAGGAGCAATACACGCTTTTGAAGGAAATGGTATCATAAATCTATGTGTTTTTAGATTTTAGGGTTACTCCCTTGGATGGTCTATGATGAATTTGCACATTGGAGATGGCTTGACCTTAATGGGGTGCATGCATGTTATTTTTCTTTAAGGCATCAGAGATCTTCAAATAACTTCCTAACATTGTATGTGATGGCCACATCACCATGGTTTCTTGTGTAGATAATCTACATTGGAAGAATGTTTTACATCCTAGAGGGGGTCATTGGGTTATATAAAATATGGGGTAGTTTGGATGCTTGCATAGAGATTTAGAGTTGACACGAGGGTGCCTATGTTATGATAATATTCATGAAAGGGTAAGTGGAATGTACATGCAGGCTTAGGAGGTTTCAATTAGTGTTGGTCACACCTTGTGGAGTGACCTTGCTTGTGATACAATCACCTTTGATCTTGACATGTGTACCCATGTAGTGTAGTGGTCTGCATTTGTCTTTGTAGGTTTCTTGTAAGGGCATAGTATTAATGTATTATCTGATTCATTCATTATTGATATTTTATTCAAAGAGATGTGACTAGAAGCAACAAACACTTCCTTCCTCATGTATTTCTTATTTTGTACTTTATCTCTAATTTTCTTAGAGTTTCTAGAGTTTCCTTAGCTAAAGCGCTGGGATTTTTCCAGTGCGCATTAGTGGTAGGGCGTATATCTTATTGCTAGAGGTCGATTTTAGAGAAATTTCATCTAGAGGTAGCTTTTCTTGAGGCCAATTTACTTACGCTGAATTCATTTTGAGGGAGTTGTGTTGCAGGTTCCAGATTGTATTTCTCTTTGTATATCTATGGTTCAAAAAACAAAGTTTTTTCGAATAATGAAATGATGGAGAATTGTTTGTGGGTTGATTAATTTTTGCAATGTGTGATTGATCTCTCTAGTTTATTTTCATTTCATATTTTCAATACTAAAAGTTATAGATACCAATAATTGTCCTTTTTAGTGATTCAATGTAAATACATAATAAATTGAGGATAAATTAAATTGCCATGAGAAAATAAATCTTATTTGTATTAAAAATTTAATATGTCTCAAATGGAAACATAAAGATCTAAGATATTAAATTGATATATTTATGAAATATTTTTAGGTAATATTATATAAATTTTAACAATAAAGGTTTTTGAATATAATGAAATCAAAATTTAAATTATGACATATTTTTTGTTTTTTGTTTTTGTTTTGTTTTAGGTTGATTAGGACCTTACATCAAGATAGAAATTTCGTGGCCTCAACCTGCTCATTGGGAAACTAGGTTTGTTGGCCATTGGAAGACATTATAAGCCAACCAAAATCGAAAGGTTTTAAGTCTATAAAATTTAGCCAGATAATCCTTACTGTCTGAATACCATAATACATTCTTCCTCCTAAATCTAGAGCTCCCTATCGCTATGACCATCATCAAAATAAAAAATAAATAAATAATGAACTGAAAATAGGCATAGCCAACAATATAACAACCAAAATCGAATGGTTTTAAGTCTATAAAATTTGGCCAGATAAGATTTACTGTCTGAATACCATAATACATTATTCCTACTAAATCTAAAGCTCCCTATCACTATGACCATCATCAAAATTTAAACAAAAAATGAACTGAAAATAGGCATAACCAGCAATATAACTAGTCCTCAAAGGACTCAATAGGCGGAGGGTCTTTTGCACTAGACCCTTGTATTTCCAAGTATTGTGGGCACCGAAGGTGTTGCTCAAGTATGCCCAAGAAAACATTTTGATGTTGAACCTGAAACTGCATTAGATGAAAGTATTTTTGGATTTCCTATGAAGTAGGGTCGATCTGCATGTAGTCAAAAGTATGCATAATGGCTTTAGCCACCATATTTTTCATCACCTAGTAGAGGTGAATGGTCTATTTATATTGGGAGACTTGGCCTCGAGAATTGCCAAGGTCAGGGACTAGAAATTCACAGTTCACTTCTTGCTCTTCTTCCTCAGCTTGACGGTTGAGATCTGCTTCCAACCCTATGATAATCCTTCTATCTTGCTTTGATATCTCCCTCACATATGCATGCATGGCATCCTTGTTATGTTGGGCTTGAGACTTACGTCCTACTCTTTTCAGCTGCTGGGATAATGGTTCGTTGTTCTCTACCTGCGAACCTCTCTTCAATTTTTTCCTGCATCCCTCTACCATTACTTCCTCTTTGATAGTATTTACTCGTGCCATCCTGAGAAGAGGAACCTATGAGACTGTAATGCCTATGTGTCCCAAACCCATCCAAACAACCATCCACCTTGAAGGGAAAATGTCGTCGCTCCCGAAACTTGCCTCTATGATAGGGGAAAAGATCATGCACGAGAGCGAGGAAACAATGGCATTCTAGATATACCATATAATCTGAAATAAGCATGATCCTCTCATGCAACGATTCTTAACCAGCATAATCTTATTCCCTTGAACCATTGCAAACAAAGGTGTGGTTCAAGGCTAGCCTCTAATAGAAACAATTGACATAACCCTACATCCCACAGAAGAGAACCTTCGAAATTGGGTCAAAACCACAATGAAAAACACATTAATAATATTAAGACATAAACCATTCTTCTTCATCATGGCTTTTGCGACATCCCATGCAATGTTGGCACAACAACATGCACAACCCCCCAAACCCAGAGATATAGTTCCCATTCTCTAAAGCATAATTCCATAAATAATTGAGATCAACGCTGCCATTTCAAATGTAGAAACGAAGGAATTCTCCCTAGAATTGCAGAAAAGCATGACAATCATCTTCCCACACTAACAGTTCCATCGAATTGTATAAACAATAATCCTACAAATTATCTCCATATTTTCTTGACTATAGGAGGAGAAAGAGAATGTCACATTCCCCATATTTTTTGTCCATCCATAAAGTGTCTATCCTTCAACTATAGAGGCATGGCTAGTGCCTCCAAGAAACTAGCCTTGCGCAGACTCTTCGAGATAGAACTCATCGACATTATCTTGCTCCAAGAAACCCTAGGGTTGGCTGATCTCATTACCAGCTCCCTGAACTCTATTTCCTTGGGATGGATCTACTTGGCATTGGACGTTGTGGGGAGATCCAGTGGTCTTGCCATTGGATACAACCCCCGTACAATCAGAGCTACTGCATCTTGGGGAGGCCATGGATTCCTGTGGTTAGACTTATTCTCGGCAGAGCTTGGCACCAGCCTTCGGGTTGTCAACATATATGGTCCTTGTCAATAGAGAGAGCATTTATGGCAGCATCAACTTGGCCTCTCCATTTTCTCTTCAGATCACATCATTATTGGAGGTGATCTCAATTTATCCTTGGGTTATAGTGAATCTTGGGGGTCATTGGCTCAAGTGGATTCTATCTCAGGGTTCATGACAAACCTCCTGGAGCAGTACAACTTTATTAATGTTCCTATGAATAAACCTCTTCCTACATGGAGGAATAGAAGGGTGGGTGAGGCTGCCCTTGCTCGAAGATTAGACAGATTCCTTATGAAGGGTCCCCTGTTGCAGCAACTGCATCTCTATAAACAATGGGTTGGCTCAGGGGGCATTTCAGACCACTCCCCCATTTATCTGGAGATTTTGGGGCCTCATCCAAAACCAAAAGCCCCATTTAAATTTAACCATGTCTGGCTACAGGACCCTTCTTATATTAGTATGGTATCAGAATTCTAGGCTGCCAAATCGATCGATAGATTTGATTCCTTGGCAAAGGGTTTCTGTTATAATCTTTCCAAGCTAAAGCATATTTGTATTAACTGGGCTAGAGAAAAGCATCAGAGGGAGAATTCGACTCTATTACACATAGAATCTGAGCTGAGTTCTCTGCTCGATGTGCGAAGCCTATGGTTTATCACTACAGAAGACAAATCACATCTGATTGAGCTTGAGAAATAGAAGGCTCAGATTCTGAAGGAAAGAGAGGAATCCCCTCGACTTAGGAGTAGGGCCATATGGCTAAATGTAGGGCATGACAATACAAGGTTTTTTCAGAACTATGAAAAATATAGAAAGGTATCAAATACCATCCGAAATCTACCTCTTCCTGAGGGAGGAGTGGTTGATTCTTTCAATAAACTCTCCCATCTTAGCTCCACTCATTTCAAAACCCTATACAAAAGCCCTTCTGGATCAAATCTTGCTGATATCATTAATGTGGTTGGACACTTCCCCAAATTTGTAAATGAGGATGAAGTAGAGGAAATTTACACTCCTATGATGACTGGAGAGCTCGAAGGCACACTAAAATGGTTCAAGAAGGACAAGAGTCTAGGACCTGATGGCTGGACCATAGAATTCTACCTTGCATTCTATGACCTCCTGGGAGAAGATCTATTGAAAGTTGTGGAAGAGTGCAGATTGTCTGGATCGCTGTACAATGCCATCAATTTGAATTTTATTGCCCTCATTCCTAAATCTGACACCCCTTCCTCCTTTAATGACTACAGGCCCATTTATTTGTGCAATTGTCTGTACAAAATTATCTCCAAGATCATTGCAAATCGTCTTCACCCTATTCTCTCTTCATATTGCCCCTCAGCAATTTGCTTTTCTTGAAAATCGTCAAATCCATGAGGCCATTGGCTCTGCCCAAGAAGCTATTCATTCAATCTGAAGCAAACACCAAAAGGCCATTATTCATTATTCTTAAGATAGACCTAGCAAAAGCTTTTGATCGTGTTAGTTGGCTTTTCATTAAGATGATCCTTATCCATTTGGGCTTTCCACACAACTTCATCACTTGGATTATGGCTTGCATTACCACCCCCTCCTTCAGCATCCTCATTAATGGATCTGCATCTCATTTCTTTCACTCTGAGAGGGGGCTTAGACAAGGATGCCCTCTGTCACCTCTCTTATTTCTGATTGTCATGGATGGACTAATTCGATTGATCGCATTGGCTAAGCGGGATGGTGATATTCATGGTCTCAAGATACTTGATGAATGCTTTCTCACTCACCTTCTATTTGTGGATGATGTTCTCATATTTCTTGATGGAAGTATTCAGGACTCCCACTCCTTATCCAAAATTCTCTCTCTTTTCTCAACAACTACTGGGATGTTATCCAATCAATCAAAATCCACCATTACTTTTGCTAGAACTTCCATCCAAGAGTCTCATCTTGCTCATCAGCTTTTTCCTTATTGCATCAATCCTCTAGACCAGGTTCTAAAGTACCTGGGTTTTTGGATAAAGCCTATCAGCTAGAAAATTGTTGATTGGGTATGGCTCATCACCAAACTGGAGAAAAGGCTTTCCATATGGAGCCATAGATATTTGTCCAGAGCTGGCAGACTTATACTTATAAAATCTGTTCTTGAGGCCACACCAGTATTCTAGATGGCACTTGCTTGGATTCCTAGGAGTATCTTGGATCGTTTACAACAAATCTGCAACAGATATCTTTGGAATGGTAACCAAAACAAAAATATATTTGCATGGGTACACTAGAATAAGATCGTGCTACTTAAGAAATGGGGAGGATGGGGTCTAAAAGACCTTCCTTTATTTGCACAAACCCTTGCTGCAAAAATGGGCTGGACTCTGCTGACTGGAAAGAACCTTTGGACTACCATCACATATCATAAGTATATTTGGCCTTAGCAAATCATGGATTGGGTTCGTTTTCCAAGTTGGCCTAAAACTGGCATTTCATCTGTCCGGAAGGCTCTCCTTCATTCTCTACTACACATCAGGGATAATCTGGCCTGGAGAATCAATGATGGAACTATGGCTCGCATTGGCTTGGACCCATGGATTAGGGATGGAGGTAGATACTAGCTGTCTAGAGAACTTATACATCATCTCCATTCTCATGAGATAAAGGTGCTTGCAAATATTGCTGATCATCAAAATTCCACCATCTTTGTCTAAGGATGGAAATCTACCTTGCAGCTTGATCTACCATAATGTTGGCACCAAGAATGGCACGAATATATATCTGCACTATTTGAATCTCATATAAGGGTTAAAGAGGGCCCTGATGAACTTATTTAGTGTCATGCGGAAAATGGTATATATTCCCCCAAGACTAGATATTTATCCCCAATCTCCCACAAGATTCCAGAGCAGATTACTTTCTAGTGGAAGAGTATCTGGAAACTTACAAAACCTCCTAGGACCAGACTTTTTTTCTGGTGTATACTCAGAGACAAAGTTCCTACTGGAGAAAATCTCACACACCGATCTTTCCATGGGCCGAATTGGTGTACTTTGTGCAAAAACTCAACTGAATCGACTTTACATCTTTTCCTGAAATGCACAGCTCTGATTACTCTCTGGCATAATATTTTTACCACAATATATTATATAGGGCAGTGGGAAGGTGCATACCTCAACAGTGCATGGGAATGTTGGTACAACTAGCATAAGGGTTCCAAACTTCAAAGTCTCCCACTGATTATCAGTTGGCATCTCTGGCTAGCTTGGAACCGCTCTATTTTTGAAAACAAACCTATGTGTTGGCCACACATTGTGGCCTGTATTGTATCAACATACAATGAGATGCTTGAACGTCCACAACCTCGAGCCCGAAGGCCTCATTCACCTCCTCTTATTGATAAAAATACCCCTTGGGCATATTTCGATGGCACAGCTCAACAATAGGGATGTGATGGTGGTTTCATCATATACATTAGTGAAAAACACTTCTACAAAGTTAAGATGGGATTAGGGGCTGGAACAAACAATTTCACAGAACTCATCACCATCCATCATCTCTTGCATTTCTCTTTGGGACATAATTGCATGAGTTTAAATATTTATGGTGACTTGAAGATCATTATAAATTGGTTCAATAATATTACTGCTTGTCACATACACACACTCAGTAATATTTTGGATGAAGTCAACACTTTCAAGGCTCAATTTAATAACATTACATGCAATCATATTTACAGGGAATATAACAGTTGTGCTGACGAGCTATCCAAGGATGCCACGACACTTCCCAGAGGATAATGGAAGATCCAGGAATAGCGAGGGACCAATGAATTCCACTACTATCACCGCCCATACATAGATCAACATTATCACAGGGCTAAAAGACCCTGAACACTACTTTTTTTTTTTTTGAAAATGTTTATAGTGAAAACTTTGTATATACAGGATATTTATGATTTGGCCTTGCTTGGCATATGTACAAACTTATAACATGCTACTATTATATTTTGAATGATCACCCTGCGTGGTGAATTTGAACAGTATATAGTTTTTGGTGAAACCCTCAAAATTTTGACTGAGCCCTCTGGGCCTAGACAGATACAGCATATGCAATCGCATCTACAATATGTAATTTTTCAAAGTTAATGAAAGATTAAGATTTTTCAAGTGGAATATATATATATA
>APFE030701475.1:58290-69232 GCA_000404065.3 Pinus taeda | reverse complement strand
CATTCTTGCCATACTCTTTCTCCAATTTCTTCAACTTTCGTGGAAGCATTGTTGGATTCAGAGTCCAACACCTTTTAGCAATATGTCCATGCTTATGGCAAAAAGTGCAACACATGTTCATCTTCTTGATATCATGATTTGCATTGTTTAATGGGACTGTGGCTTCTTGCCTCCTTTCCTTCAAAAATTTCCTGTATGTTGCCATTCTTTTCCAACATCTAGAAACATTATGGTTAACCAAACCACAAAAAGAACATGCAATTCTTTTCCAATGCTTATGTGGAAATTTACCATGCTTTACATGATCAAAGGAAATATGATTGAAATTAGATTTATACCTTTCTCTTTCACCTTCATTACCTTCATGAGGAGGTGAATCAAATGAAGAAGAAGCTCCTTTTGGAACACCATCAATCCCTTCAATTGTTTTAGAGCTTTCACAATTCTCTTGTTCGAGTGCATGCTTATGTACACCTTCTTCTTGCAAGGTATGTTTCAAACTATTGCATTCCCCAAGAATAAAATCTTTACCAACTTGAGGTAGGGAACTTGAAATGAAACTCCTTCCAGGAACTGTTTCAATTGCCTTCATGGCTGCTTTGGAACTTTCTCCATAAGATTGTCCATAACCAAGACCCAAATTCTTAGGCCTTACCTCAACCATTATTGGCTCAACTATACCCTGTGCATGTTTTCCCTATCCTTTTCCTTCATATCCCATTTTGGACATCAACTTGGACCCTATGCCTCTGGTACGTTTCTCAAAAGAACCAACATAAACATTCTTATAAGAATTTGAAGACAAACTAGAATTGTTTACCTCTTCTTCAAGCTGATACTTGGCTGAGGCTTCTTTGGCAACAAAGAGTTGTGTCTCCAACTCGTGCATCCTTCCCAGATTCATGTTTGCAATATGAAGTCAGCCTTCCATTTCCTGCAATTGGTCAGAAAGCAACTGCTTCTCTTCCCTCATGGAATTCAACTGCTCTTGAAGTCTACAGCTCTTTCTTTCATCCTCATACATTTCTCTCACCATATTCATCATGATGAAAAATTCTTGCTTCAAGCCTTCATCAAAGAATCTTGTGAAGGAGGATGATTTTGAGAACTCACTTATGGAAGTTGTCATTATAAAAATGAACAAAAGAGCTTCAACAAAATTCAGAATCTATTAACAAATTCCTGAATCAAATGATTGCAGAGTCAAACTCTTATTCAAACAACCTATTTTGCATCAAACTTCTTATGCTTCACGGATTATCTTGAGGTCCTTGGGGTAAGGAAAATATCTGCTATTCCTTTTTGTCTTCTCCAAGACTTATCTATTCAGTGGCTAGCCCCAATCTTCTGCAAACTCAAACAACAAGTAATTTGCAGAATAGTAAAGCAGTCAATCTTCAACACTACTTAAGACACCTTTCAAGTTACACAATCAAGCTAGTGATGTCAATCAAGCAAACCTAGTGCTTTGATACCATCTTGACCTGAAAATGGAATGTACTTGTTTAAGGGTGCAAGGTATCCATTTTCCATAATTTCAAATGTGAGTTATACGCTCCAAGTGACCTCTAAAAAGGTGAAAACTTCTTATTTCTTATACAGAGATAGACTGTAGGGGCATTCACTGGACATGTCACCTCTAAAGAGAGGATGAGTTCCAGAGGCTACCTGGCCCTCTACAGGTTCTGCCTAAAGAAATAACAGAGTAAACACTTAGAAGTCTTTGACATACACACACTTGAAGTTTGATGTCTTGCGGAATAAGACAAATAACTTTCTGCAGCTGAATAGGTGATTATGTGTGTATGAAAGTTATGTATATTTGTTGTTTAACACTTTATATCAGTTTTGTTTAGCATATCATCTTCAACAAATAAAGACATCAAAATGATAAAGCAGTTCACCCCTTCCGGGCTACATTTGCTGGACCAAGCCTCTCCAACTAGGCTTGTCCTCTTGTATTAAAAATGCTACAAAGGCTAATACAAGAATATTAGTGTCTTGAAAGACAGATCTAACTGTAAATACAGAATCAGAAGATAGGAATTATCTAAACATGCTCTTTCCCAAGCACTAAATAGTGAAATTGTACCTCATACAGTACTTTCCCCAATTGGCCCTGGTGGCCCTTTAGACTTATGGAGAATTTTGAGGTGAAGATGACCTCAATGGGTTCTGAAACCTCTGCCATTAGACTCAGAAGGTCATAGTAGACATAGGCTTTTGAATCACCAAAATTGGATGAACATAGCCCCCAAACAGCTCAAGCACTGAAATGGCCCTAGTGGCCTTGAAAGCTTCCCTGAAGCTAAATAGTGAGAAGAATGTCTCAACACGCAAAACGAGCTATAGAAATGGATTCAGAATGTAGAAAAACTTCAGGAATGACCTTCGTTCCATGTTCAATGGCTGCACAATTCCCAATGCAGCTCCCAAACTAATTTGGCTCTAGTGGCTCCTGGAACTTCCACGAAGCAAAAACACCCGCAAATGACCTCAGATGGCTGTGAAACCTGTGCCAATGGCTTCAGAAGTTCGAAGAGACCCAAAATCAAAAACACATTCGTCCAAAAAGGACTTTCCTAACCAAAGTTATGGCTATTTACTCCCAACTGCTAGCTGGTCCTAAAAAGACTCCAGCTAACTTTAATTAGAGTCTAGATAACCCCGACAGTTTAGCAATCTCGCCAGTTTTGGAGCGCCCCGCCAAAAACTCTGCCATCACAGCTGGTAGTTCACTGTTTGTGATTAATGGCATGTGACCAACATTTTCGGACTTGGAGGTTATGTTTCCTCGGATTCCGCGCCACCCTTAACTGTCCATTGAACTGTTGGTTAACTATCCGTTTAACGCGGATATGTGACCACCGTTTCATTAAACAAGTTGTGACCATTGAATAAAATGTCGGCGGTTAGGGGATTGGCCTGAGGTTTTTGGGGCTGCGGTCATATAGTATGGGGGCTGGCCCTTAGGGGCTGGTCCCCTTCGTGCCCCGCCAAAACAAACTTTAACGTTCAAATAACCTTGCTCAGGCCCAACATAACACGTCCCACCTATGTAGTGCAGTGGTAAGACTTAGGCCTGGTCTGCGAGAGGTTGTGTGTTCAATTCCACTCCCCGCCCATAATTTTAACAATGCACCAACATAACGCTGATGTCACCTTGAGCCATGTGGCAGTTTTTGATTTGCTACCAAAAAGGAATATTCCCTAGAATATTCCAAGGAATATTTTGTGGAATATTCTTTTTTTAATTTTTTTGAAAAAATTCAAAAATTAAGAGTCATTGGGCGATTTTGTTTTTGGCATAACGTCTGCATACAAAGACCGTTTTTCGAACTGTTTGCGGTGCCGGAATCAGGAGGACGAGCTCTATCTAGTCGTTTAGGTTCGAACTAGTTCTAAGCACTTTCATTATTGACCATTTTACGACACTTGGTCCTGAGCTCCTGATCATCTGCCACCACTGAGGGTTGGAATGGCAAGTGAAATCAAGTTGCCCATATTTAGAGGCGTAGGTAGTGAGGAACCAAGTCTGTTCTTGTTCATGGTAAAGGTAGTATGGGAAGCCTAAGGCATTACGAATGATAACATCAAAAAGGCTACTTTGGTAAGTGCGTTGTAGGATCGCGTGTTGATGTGGTACATAAAGCACTCTAGCGATCATCCAAATGTGGGAATAGCAGAGATCTAGGATGCATTGAACAAAGAATTTAGCTGGCCAAAATTAGAGATGTAGTCAATCATCCCGTTCAAGGAGATTGTGATGCTGTTGGGTGAAACCCCTTGGGATTTGGACCAAAGACTGAATACTATGATTTGTGAGGCTAACATGATGCTAACATATGCACGGTACCCTGCATGGTTTGTGGTCTCTCTGACACCACACCTAAGGATGGCACTGTCACAATAGAAGATCTCAACCTAGGCTGAAGCATTGGAGATAGTGATGAGGTTGCATGAAACTCCAATACAAGATCTTGGGTTGGGAGTTCAACAAATCCACACACAACTACAAAACCTATGTTTGGAGTTGCAAAGTCTAAAGCAAGATAGGGCACCCCACCCAAAGGCGCGTGAAGAAGTGTGGTGTATCAAATGCAAGGGCCAGGGTCATGACAAGGATCACTGCCATGTGTTCGAAAACTATTTGGCGGGAGGGGGATTGATGCCGTTGAGGCCGGAGGCACAGGCAGGACCCAGTATGGTTCCCGTGCTCTGGTGCGCGATCTGTCAGGTGGGAGGAAAGCACACAATAGACAACTATCATCTATTGCAAAAGTTTACACAGACCCCCAAGCAGCTATTTTGCAATTTTTGTAGATCGGTGGGCCATGATGAATGCGATTGTTGGAGTTATGAATTGTTGATGGACCAAATGCCTGCCTACAGGATGCAAACTGAGGTGCGAGGTCAGGATCCAGCCACAGTAGTAGTGCACGGTGGGTTCCAGGGGCGAGGACGAGGATGAGAACGAGGAGGAATGGGACCTGGGTGAGGCCATGGACAGTTAATATGCTACATTTGTGGTGGACCTAAGCACTACACACGTGATTGTACCAACCCAACTAGAATATCATGTCCATACTATGAGTAGTTCAATTACGAAATGATAGATTGTTCCACATTGATAACACAGATACACGAGAAAAGGGCAGCACAACCTATGCCAACACAGAACATACAAATGATGAGGTCCGAACTACATGAAGAAGACCCCAACGTGAACATGATGCTTAGAAGTGGCACCACCATAGGGGAAGATAAAGGGAAACAACCTAAAGAAAATACATGGGTTCGCAAGGCCCCGACAAAGCAACCTGAGTTCGACTTGGAACATGCAAAGGAGACATTTATGGAAGCTAAGAAGAGCTTCGTGGAAGTCTCTACTCCAGGTAGTAAGGATCAACCCAAGCTAGAAATGGACTTGTCTAGGCTAACAACCTTTTTAGAGACATGCATAAGCTGCTATGGCAAAATAAATCAGTTAAGGGATTACAGGCGCTAATAACTAGGTGCACAGGGTCGAGTGAACCACGCGTGATCTGAAAACTCGAAAAGCATGATTTGTGCACTGGGCCAGAAATGCAATTAACAACACAAATTAGTACCTTTGAGATGGATCAAGTCATCTTGGACTTAGGTTCGAATGCGAATGTGCTACCTAAACAAACATGGGAACACATGGGCAGGCCTGCATTACAATGGTCTCCTATTCAATTACAGATGGCGAACCAACAAAAGGTCTTGCCCATGTGGAGATTGCAAGGAGTCATAGTGGACATCAAAGGTGCGAGCACACAAACAAATTTTGAGGTAATAGAAATTATGGATGACAGTAACCCTTACCCCACATTGTTAGGAATAGACTAGGCCACAGATAAGAATGGAGTCATTAACTTAAAGAAGCGGAAGATGATATTTGATAAAAAGTCCCTACGCATAGTTATCTCGCTAGATCCAGCTGAAGGAGTGCACTAAATTGAACCTGTACACGACGATGGAAGCAATGATGACTTGGATTACATCTACAAAATAACTGTATGAGTTCAGGATTGGGTAAATTTGACTACAGAGGGGTGGATACCATGGGAGCATGTAGATTCCTTAGATTCAGAAGAAGAAGATGAACACTGGCATCGGTTAAGCCAAGTAACCACGCTAAACTGTAATATGATGACTAAAGCATTGCGTTGTGTATCAGTTCAGGATCGAGATCTACCGATGTATGATGGGTTGACAACGGTGGACAAATTCTTGAACAAGTTTGAGAGTGCGGTGCCAGAGAACTAGAGGTTCGATGCATTAAAATGGGCGTTGCACGCAACACCTGCGCATTTGTGGGGAACACATGAAGGCACCTTTGAAGAATGGCGTGGTTGTAGGTGGATGATACAGATAAGGTTTGGGAAGCTGAAACTACAAATAACAGAGAAATACTATGGACATGATGACCCGCACATACACCTCACAAGATGGACCAATGCCTAGAAGAACCCCAATTGGAGTGGGTACACTTATTTTATCACACCCTCGATCTCATCCCAAGGAACTGGTATACTGAAACAGAACTCTAACATGGTACAGGCGAATGGGATATCTTGTGTGAAGGATTTTTATTAATGTTCTTATTTGAGGACCAATGGATGGATACTGTTAACGATGCACTACAAGTTGTGAAGGCTTCCATTTTCAAAATACCACCGGAACCAGAAGAAATAGTGCAACCAGGGTGGTCTCATTAGTTGAGCCAGGCCCTAGAATGTTACAATGTGCAAGTAGAGGATGACGATGATGACCTTAGAAACATCAATATTTCGGAATCAGAGGGGAGCCACGAGGTTCGCAGACCATCAATCAAGGACCCCAACATCACAGCACCCTTGAAAACTAAGTAGGTTAATATTGGTACAGATGAGGAGTTGAAGTGTGCGATGCTAGGAGACTATTGGGATGATGCCACGGTGGATAAGTTCATTGAGTTACTTTGAGAATATCAAGACTTATTCTTGACCAAAATCACGGAGTTAAAAAGGATCCTCAATGACCTAGGCATGATGAAGATAACTCTGAAACCAGATGAAAAGCCAGTTAAGTAGCATCCATACCCCCTGAATCCGAAGTATAAGAAAAAGGTCCATGAATAATTGGAAAAAATGCTGGCAGCATGAATTATTGGACCTGTGGAAGAATCTAACTAGGTGAGTCCTATGATGGTACATGAGAAAAAAAAGAAGGGCGAAATTCGAATCTGCATGGACCTCTGAAAACTGAATAATCCCTATGTCCATGATCCGTTCCCGACACCATTCACAGATGAAGTCGTGGAGAATGTTGGTGGGCAGGAAGCGTACTCATTCATGGATGGGTTCTCAGGATACCATCATATCAATACTGCACCAGAAGATAGAAGAAAGACAACCTTCACGACTAAATGGGGATGTTTCTAGTACACTGTTATGCCCTTTGGATTGAAGAACATGCCAACAATATTTTCGTGCTTAGTAGTGGCTGCATTCAATGAATTCATCCATAAGTTTTTGGAAGTTTATTTTGACGATTGGACTGTATTTGGGCTAGTCAAGAAACATATCGCGAGCTTATGATTGATGCTAGATACTTGCCGATGGCACTAGATTGTGTTGAACCTTAAGAAATGCACTTTCCTCATCCCCTTTCGAAACTTGCTCGGTCATGTGGTCTGCAGACAAGGCCTGATGGTGGATCCCATGAAGGTTGTTGTCATACTCAATCTGGAGGCACCAAGAAGTGTCAAACAACTGTACCCCACATTGGGACACACTGGGTACCAATGGAACAATCACGATACCAATGGAACAATTTTTGAAAAAGGACACTACATATTGTTAGAATGAGGAATGTAAGAAGAGCCTAGAGGTTCTCAAGGAAAAAATGGCATCCGCTCCTATTCTGGTCTTTCCAAAATGGGACATGGAATTTCATGTACATGTTGATGCGTCATGTATTGAGTTGGGAATTGTACTTACGCAGGAAGGTATGGAGGGCGTCAATCACCTGATCGCATTCGCGAGCCTGTGACTGTCCAAAGCTGAAAAGAACTATTCTACTACTGAGCGCAAGGGACTAGCGATGGTATATGCACTCCAGAAATACCGCCACTATCTACTGGGTGGGCACTTTAAGATGTATACTGATCATTTTGCATTGAAATGCTTAGTGAATAAGCCTGTGTTGGGGGTGCATCTTTGTAGATGGTTGTTACTATTCCAAGAATATGACTTTGAAGTCACTATGAAGCCAGGACACCTAAACGCAGGTCTAGATCACCTCTCACAAATTGAGAACGGTGAGGAGCCAACAAATTTGGAGGAAGGATTACCTAATGCACAGCACTATGCAGTGCATGTCATAGACGGCCACTTCAAGGACATAATCCACCTCTTAACCACAAGGAATGTACCGTAGGGATATTTAGTTCAGCAGAGGAAAGAATTGGTGATACGCACAACGGACTTTACTGTTATCATGGGGCACCTCTACAAAATAGGAAATGATGAAATCTTACGAAGATATGTACCTGAATTTGAGCGAGGACAGATCCTAGTAGAAGCACATGGGGGGGCAGCAGGAGGACATCATGCGGGACATGCAATAGCACAGACTATTCTTCGTGTTGGACTATGGTGGCCAACTCTACATCAAGACTCAAAAGCATACTGTCGGTCCTATGACGTATGTCAACGGATTGGGAAAACATTGTAGAGGGATGAAATGCCACTCAATCCACAGATGACACTACAACGATTCAAAAAATGGGTGATCGACTTTGTGGGGCCTATCACACCTCAAGGAAAGACAGGTGCACGCTATATCATCACCGCGATAGAATACTTGACTCGATGGGCAGAAGCATAGCCAGTTAAGGACTGCACGGCCACTACAGCTATGAAATTTTTGTTCGAGAATGTGTTAACATGGTTTGGATGCCCGAAAATTCTAATGAGCAACCATGGAACACACTTGCTGAATGAAACTATCAGCGCGCTCACTAAGGAATTCCAGATATATCATGAGCAGAGTATGCTGTACCATCTGCAAGTAAATGGGACTATCGAAGCCTTCAATAAGATTTTTGAGACTACATTGAGCAAGGTATGTAATGCATAGCAAAACGATTGGGATTTGCACATTCCTGTTGTGCTATGGGCATACTGAACCACATGCAAGAAGTTGACAGCTCAGACACCTTTCCGGTTAGTTTATGGCACGAAATCCATCATGCCGATGGAATACATTGAACACAGTTTGTGAATAGCAGCAATGACATGCATGGAAAACCACGGGGCCTTGGAGGAGAGGCTCCCACAACTAGAATAGCTTGAGGAGGAACAGTTTCTGGAAGGATTCCATTAGCAGGTATAGAAGCAGTGGGAAAAATCATGGCATGATCGCCATATCAAGTTGTGCATGTTCAAAGAAAATGATCTAATATTACTATACCACAGCAAGTTCGAGAAATTCCCTGGAAAGTTCCGAATGCATTGGTTGGGACCCTATGTAGTCAAAGAAGTCACCTATGGAGGCACAGTCCAGCTCGGCAAGCTTAATGGAGAGCTCTTTCTAGGTAGAGTAAATGGCAGTCACCTAAAGCTCTACATGGGTGGGCCGACGACCTGACTAACAGACCAAAGCACAGTCTCACCACTTCAGATAGTTGAAAGAGAGTGTGGGACGGTAAAATAGTCTATTAAAGAGCTGTTTATGTCACAAGGGTCGTGGTTGTGCAAAAGGGGATGTGCTGCTACGTGGATAAACATGGAGGTGACAATTGTTGCCACTATTCATAACAAGATGTTTGAGTTCTGGCAAAAAGGAGCGGGCAGTGGGCAATTAAAATACAAAGTATGAACCAAATATGGAACAATCTACTATAGATTTAACATTAATGTGCCAATAAAGGAGGGAACGACTAAATTTAGACTTCAACACGTCTATAAATCGTAGGGGGCATCCACCAAATGATCTGTGGTATCGAGAGATGTAAGCTATTGTGCCTTCCTACTGGTATGGAACTAATGATCATTAATGCTCAAGAAGTAAGCCCACGGGTTGTAATATGGCCAACAGAGATGCAGGGCCTTCTGGAGAATGTGATGTTGACGGTCGTGGATGCCGCACCGAGTTCAGCACTAACGATAGGGGATGTACCAGAAATTCTTAGAAGCGAAGCAGAACTAGTCCAGATGTCACCGCCTAAACCACAGGCTAGTCGATGACCCATGAAAGATAAGGGAAATACCGTGAATATTGAGACAAATGATGGAATTGTAGTGAACAGTTTGTCTTTGATGCACCTTGAAAATTCGGATCTCGCGGATAGCAACATATTTCTTGCAAAAATGTAACACAAGCTACAACAGACAGTGTGTATAGTAGACCAGAAATTGGAGACTTAACCCCGTACAGAAATTACCAACATACGAATTCTAAAACACAGAAAATAAACAATGCAAGAGCATAACACTTAAAACACATATACACAGAGATTTTACCACTAGATCCCAAAACCAGGACTACTAGCTTGATTTTTCATTATGTTCCTTTCAATGTTACAATACATATTTATACATGCCGAAGCACCCAATACCATGGACCAAAAACCATCGCGTCCAATACCATGGACCAAAAACCATTGTGTCCAATACCATGGACCAAAAAACCATCGTGTCCAAAAAAACATGTGCAAAAATCATGCACAAAACCATAGGTGGGTCCGCCCAACCTAACATACGGTCCAAAATTAAAATTTTCCATGGCGCTGCCCCAAACCCCATAAAGTGGGGTTACAGGTACCCCTCAAACCCCCTGTAAACTACGTGGAAAGAATATAACACAACCCAACATTCTCCCACTTGTTGTTTTCTTTCCACAGCGGGCCACAAGAGAGCTTAGTCATTTTTCCAACCCTGAAACGCCCATTGTTTCTCTACACCAGAAAGAACTTCTCAGAGCTCACAGATTTTGTCAATGCATCTGCAGTATTCTTCAAAGTGTCCACCTTTACCAGCAACACCTTTTTGTCTTCTATCATATCCCTCACAAAGTGATACTGAACATCAATGTGCTTTGTCTTTAATGATAAGCAGGGTTCTTTGCCAGAAAATTGCACTTTGGCTATCACAGTCTATCCTTATAGCTCCATGTACTAACCCCATACTTGAACACAATCTCTGCAACCAAACTGCTTCCTTGCTTGCATGAGTGGCTGCCATGTATTCTGCCTCTTAGTTGATAGTGCCACTACAGATTTTTTGTTACTCATCCAACTGACTGCACCTCCAAATAGGTTAAACACATACCCACTTGTAGATCTTCTCTGATCCAGATCTCCAGCCCAGTCTACATCAACAAAGCCATGAATATCCAAACCTCTGTCCAATCCTGGTCTTCCTTGGTAGCA
>APFE030701475.1:0-54207 GCA_000404065.3 Pinus taeda | reverse complement strand
AATAAACAATGCGAGAGCATAACACATAAAACACATATACACAAAGATTTTCCCACTGGATCCCAAAACCAGGACTACCAGCTTGATTTTTCATTATGTTCCTTTCAATGTTACAATACATATTTATACATGTCGAAGCATCCAATACCATGGGCCAAAAATCATCACGTCCAATACCATGGACCAAAAACCATCACGTCCAATACCAGGGACCGAAAAACCATTGTGTCCAAAAAAACATGTGCAAAAATCATGCACAAAACCATAGGTGGGTCCGTCCAACCTACCATAGGGTCCAAAATCAAAATTTTTTGGGGCGCTGCCCCAGACCCCATAAAGTGGGGTTACAGGTACCCCTCAAACCCCCTATTAACTACGTGGAAAGAATATAACACAACCCAACAGAGTTCAGCACTAACGGTAAGGGATGTACT
Source organism: Pinus taeda (assembly GCA_000404065.3). NCBI lineage: Eukaryota > Viridiplantae > Streptophyta > Pinopsida > Pinales > Pinaceae > Pinus > Pinus taeda. The sequence goes on along the minus strand of APFE030701475.1, from coordinate 53,773 downwards.
AGAAATTCTTAGATGTGAAGCAGAACTAGTCCAGATGCCGCTGCCTAAACCAACGGTTGGTCGACGACCCATGAAAGATAAGGGAAATACCGTGAATATTGAGACAAATGATGGAATTACAGTTAAAATTTTGTCTTTGATGCACCTTGAATATTGGGATCTTGCGGATAGCAACATCTTTCTTGCAAAAATGCAAGCATATAGTAGACTAGAAATTGGAGACTTGATGCTTTGGTACCCCAGCTTGAGCTAAAATCCTATGAAGGGGTGCTCTATGTTAACCAAGTAGAGCAGAATGAGCATCATCGATTGTGTGAATTAAAGGCAATGGAGTAGGAGATTGAAGAAGAGTTGCAGGAGACAAGGAGGGAGGAGCAAACCATAGTGCGTCACTCACAGGGATGGTGGACCATGATGCCTTGGCAGCGTGTATTGCTGCACCAATGTGTGACTCAAGACAAGTCATGATGATTGTGTTGGGGGCCTGTTAGGTAGCGAAGGCCCCACGTAATGGTTTTGGGACTTAAATCCCATAATTTAGGGTGATGATATTGTAAAAGTTCTGCAAAGTGTGCACAACACGAATTGTAATAGGTCAAGCCAAAGGGTTGTCTGCTCAAAAATAATATAAAAAATAGAAAGTGATTTGGCTTGCCCATGGTCCGCAGACCATGGGAATGTATAAATAGAGTGAGGTTCTAACGGTAGAAGGTTGCTTTTTGAGAAGATCTGATGTATTATGGGTTTGTAATTGCAATATTCGCTTTGAGTCTGTAAGTCTAAGTCATGAGTGTTAGTAGATAGATAGAGGCTCTGCAGTTGTGTGTGCAAAGGCCTGGTAGAGTCCGCAGCTATGTGCATAGACCCCTACAGTTGAGTGCGTAGGGTGGAATGAGAATGTATTGGACCAAAGTTAATAAGAGATAAGTTATTCTAGAAATATTGTGTGTTTTATTGTAGATCTATATGGTTTTCTAGCTTATGTTATAAGTTTATGCATATCTATGGTTGTGTGCACTATTTATTATTGTTAAATGTTTGATTAAGACCTTAAGAATTAGATCAGAGCTATAATAAATTTAGTAATAATAAGAATCCAAGAAGTGCCCCATCACCGAGCTTCATGAAGGCTAGATTGTTGTGCAGAGGAGCGTGAGTGTGCCGAGCGGTTCATGATCCTTCCAATCCTCATCAGGAAATCCCTGGGGTGTGGAAACCTGGTTCCAACACCATCCCATACTACCTTGGGTGAGACTTCAGTCTGCGCTCCGTGGACTGTTACCGAAAGGGCTGGTAGTGCGAGATTTGTTTGGCTAAAACACTTCTAAACCTGGGTCAAACCCCATCAAGCCAACAAGATTCAAATTCCAACACCTTTCAGCAATATTTCCTTGCTTATGGCAATAAATACAACACATGTTCATCCTCTTTACAACATAATTTGCGTTGTCCAAAGGACCTCTGGCTTCTTGCCTTCTTTCCTTCAAAGATTTCCTATATGTGGCCATTCTCTTCCAACATCTAGAAACACTATGGTTAACCAAACAACAAAAGGAACATGAAATTCTTTTCCAATGCTTATGTGGAAATTTATCATGCTTAACATAATCAAAAGAAGTGTGATTGAAATCATATTTATACCATTCTCTTTCACCTTTATCACCCTCATGAGGAGGTGAATCAAATGAAGAAGTAACTCCCTTTGGAACACCATCAATCTCTTCAATGGTTTTAGAGCTTTCATAGCTTTCTAGTTAAAGTGCATGCTTATCATCACCTTCTTCTTGCAAAGTATGTTTCAAACAATTGCATTCCTCAAGAATACAATCTTTACAAACTTGAGGTAGGGAACCTGAAATGAAACTCCTTCTAGGAACTATTTCAATTTCCGTCATGGCTGCTTTGGAACTTTCTCCATGAGATTGTCCATAGCCAAGACCCAAATACTTAGGCCTTTCCTCAATCATTATTGGCTCCAAAATGCCCCATTACTGTTTGCCCAATCCTTTTCCTTCATAGCCAATTTTGTACATCAACTTGGACCGTATGCCTCTTGTATGTTTTTCAAAAGACCAACATAAACATTCTTAGAGGAAATTGAAGATAAACTAGAATTGTTTACCTCTTCTTCAAGCTGATACTTGACTAAGGCCTTTGGCAACAAGGAGCTGTCTCCAACTCATGCATCATTTCTAGGTTCATATTTGCAATATGAAGTTCACTCTCCATTTCCTACAATTTTTCAGAAAGCAACTGCTTCTCTTCCTTCATGGAATTCAACTACTCTCGAAATCTAATGCTCTTCCTTTCATCCTCATACATTTCTCTCACCATATCCATCATGATGAACAAGTCTCGCTTCATGTATTCATCAAAGAATCTTGTGAAAGAGGAGGATTTGGAAAACTCACTTGTAGAAGTTGTCATCATCAAAATGAACAATAAAGATTCAACAAAATTCACAAGGCTTTCAAAGAAATAAGGACAAATTTCTGAACTAGATGGCAGTAGAATCAAATTCTTATTCAAACATCCTTCTACAAACAAACCCTCTTATGCTTAAAGGGTTTTCTTGAGGTCCTTTAGGTAATGAGAATGCCTTCAGCTCTTCTTCCTTCTTGTCCTCTCTTGGACTTAACTTTTCAGTAGCTTTCCCTTCACATTTGCAAACTCAAACAATAGTGAGTTTACAAACAATCAAACAGTAGAATTTGACTATTTGCAAAACTTTCAAGTAAGCAATCTTTTGTTCTGTCAATCAAGCATCCTGCTCTGATACCACCTGATCTGAAATGAGGGTTTAACAACTTGTTATGCTTACAAGAACCTCCCGCTCCAAATCTTAACAAATATATGATCTAGGTTATGTTGACAAATGTAGAGTTAAATACTTGAAATAAGTGTGTCTTTATTTGTTTTTAACTATTTAAGTGCTTTAAGTTGATTTGTTTATATTGATATTAAACACACATAACAGCCATATAATGTAGCAAATAAACATCAACACATAACAACAAATTTAATCTAGGAGTTCACCGAACATTGTGGGCTATGTCTCCTTGAGATTTTGTCATCTTGACTTGGCTCTTTGAGATTGTGGCAAAGTTTCTTTCACAAGTTCCACACTTAACTCCAAAGGTTACTGAATTGAACCAATGGTCTTAGAAAACCATCTATATCCCTGTCATGGTTGTCATCACTCTGCAAACAGATCTAAGGTCCCTTAGAATTGATTCCTTCAATCGATGCACTGAGCTACCCTGAGCTTCTTGATGGCACTAACTCCTTTATAATTCTTCAACTATCACTGGAACCTCTTCTACTATTTCCAACACATATCAAACATCAACAATAGATTGATCATTTTCTCAAAGTGAGCATTGCATTTCCGAACTAGACCTTCCTCCACGGTTGGCACTAGGTTGCCTGAAACTTCCATGTAGCATCTTTGCCTTTAGAAGTCTCTAGATGATTCTGTAAACCCCTGCAATGGATTCATAAGACTCATTATAGTCAGGAATGGATGTTGGTTCGCTGAGAATGAATACTGGTAGCTCCTGTAACTGCCTCCAACCCTTGGTGGTCCTAAGCTCCAAAATCTCCTTGGATGAAAATATCCTTGAAGATGGCTTCTTTAGCTTCTTTGGACTATTCCATTGGCTTCAGAAGGCTCCAATTAGCCTATCTAGTCTAATGTTTCACTCTCTTAGGTCAAAAACTGCTCCTGGAGGGCCTTTAGGCAGTTTCCCCTAAAGATCCTCCTCCAAATTTGGAAGAACTCCAATTGGGCTGCCAAATCTGGAAGCAGGCCCGAAAATAGAAAAATCCACCAAATTTACTGCCAACTACTAATCACGTATTAATTAGTGATAATCACTATTTAATTAGGCATAAACCACTTTAGCACTAATCTTGTGATTAAACAAATTTGGGATTGATTAAGGTTAATCCAAAATTAATTAAGTGCTAAGTGCTCCCACTACCTGCAACATTTAATGTTATGTTTGCAGTGGTAAGATGGCAACATAGTTAACCTTGGCAGTTACACGAACTCGAGGTTAGCATTGGAAAATGATGGTTATATCGTGGCATGTGAACAACTTTCGAGGACTGCTGGCAGGTAAGACTACTAGCGGTCCTAACCCCCGAACTGCAACCGGTTACAACCTAAATATAACATTTGACCCTTACCTATTAAGAAACACGGTAACAGAGGTGGTAGCGCACTGGTTTGTCTTGCTAGAGGTCACGGGTTTGATTCCGTTGGACCCCAACAAAATTTTACCATACTATTCCAGGGACACGTTGCGGCCTTCGGGCTTGCCACATGTTAGCCCCTGATTGGTCAACCAAAAGGAATATTCTAAGGGATATTACAAGGAATATTTCTTGGAATATTCTTTTTTTTAATATTTCCTAAAAATCAATTTATTCTTGGAAATTGCAGTTTAGTAGACTTTTCAAATTGCGATAACTCCATATGTTGTTGGTTTTTCGAACTGTTCACGGTGCTGGAATCAGGAAGATGAGATCTATTCGGTCACTCATGTTTGGAACTCTTTTGAACACTTTGAAATTTGAGCTATCATTAAAGTCCTAGATCAATATCTAATCAAGATGGTAAAAAAAGTGCAAAAGGGAAGGGATGATCACCAAGCTAGTCTTTACCACCATTCTTTAATTAAAGTCATTGTTGTACACCAACTTTAACATAAGAACGTTTCTTGGGAAAATTTCATGCAATCCACTGTATTTTTGCCTTCTACTAGTCAGCCTAGTAGCCACAATACTCCACTAGCATCATCCAAACCAAGGGAGGTTGGCTCATCTGGCAGAGTTTCAGTGAAGAGGACACCTAGGGAAAAAATCACTCAAACGTATATCAGAGAGAAGAGGCTTGTGTTTTCTCCTTTATGAGAGGAAAGGGCCAAGCCTACTTCAGTTGACAAGGAAGCATCTCCACATCACCATGAGACATCATTCCATGAGAATATTCATGAAAAACAAGGAAAATCATTGAAGAAACTTATCATGGAGAAAGAGGTTGAGATACAGGTTTGAAATATGATTTGGCTAAATCCAACTACATGAATGCATTTTTGCAGCAGGAAAATAGGCAACTCAAAGTGAATCAAATGCTAATGTTAAAACCTAGAATGAATGTATAGGATGAGCCAAGAAAAGATAAGAAAGTCATTATTTTAGAGAAAATGGAGGACATTGAGGTTCAAATCAAGCTAAAGAAGCCTAGAACCAAGGGCATGAAGAGGAAAGGATACCAAATGACTGAGCCATCTACACATTTGGAGTAGCAAGACATTAACAACTCCGTTGAACAAGTTTTTGAGACAAATAGGGATTATTTACTGGATAAAGTTAATTGCCACTTGGAGAAGCTCCTTGAAAGGGCCAACATAGCCACCAACTTGGAAAGGGACATGGCTAGACATTATTACACCAGAAATAAGATTTCCCAAATCAAAATTCAAAAACTGAAGAGAAAACTAAAGGAAACCCTAAATCAGCAAAACAAGGGGGAAAAGCTTGACTTGTTGGCTAAGGCTTCACTCATAGCTTGAAGAACCAATACCTAGATCTAAGGAATTAATTTCAAACACAGAAAATATTTTGGACATTTTTGAAGATTCTGGGAAATTTTGGACATTTTACACAGTTTTTGGGCAAAAAAGGTAGCATCCCCCACGCTACATTTTTGTTGGAGGCCTCCAAATCATGAAACGTTTACATTTTTGTATTCCTTATGACTTGCACATTGAATTTATGAAACTTTAGATCCATGTCAGCTGCTTTTTCTAGGTCAAAAAGTCAAAAAAGTACCAAAAAATCACCTTTTTGCCATTCTTTTTCAGAGGCACATTACATTTTTGGAGTAGTTGTGGAAGAAACAATTTTTGGAGGTCTAGAAGAAGTTTTTTTTAGTGCTTGAAGATTTTATGGTGTAGTAGATAGGAAAATATTTCTCTTCCATCTTTCAGATCTTGATTTGGAGCTTAGGAACCCCTCCAAAAGTCACTCACAAGCAACACACTACATTTTCTCAAAGCATGTTGCGTTTTCAAGCAATTCGTTATGTTTTTTCCTTTGCTTAGTCTAGTTCGACTTTTTCTAATTTTATTCTTCTTTCATTAATTTGAATGTTATAATAGGAGGTAAATTATCTTGTTAGAGTAATTTTCATGTAATTTTAGGTCTCATTTACTAGGAGGAGTTTAGTCAAAGTTTAAAAGGAGGATTTGTTTTAACCTCCCTAGGCATTAGGGTTTTTTGAGCACTTCATGTAATCAGTTCCTAAACTGAACGATTCTACCCTGAGAGAGGAGAAACATATATTTTTATCTATATGTAACCCAATCTAAGTTAGAGAAAGGGTTGGACATCAATGAGTAGAACTCTTGGAGCTTGTACTTCATCACTTTTATAGGAAATCAAAGGACAATTACAATTGTTATTTAGGAATTATTGTGTTGTGAGTTTGTGATAATGTCTCTCTGTTATAGTTATATATGAAATATATTTTCATCTTCTTTCCATATCTATGGTTTCAATGATTTTCCTAAGAGGTTTTAAACAAAATTCTTAGGTATTAAGATCTTTTTTGTTAGGAACTTCATGTTTATGTCACCTATCTTTTGATAAATGAACTCATGCTTTCCATTCTCATTTTGATATTTTTTTCCACCCGATACTACATCGACAAAACCCCAAAGTACCACAAAGAAATACCTACCCTACTCCTTTATATCTCTTGCAAGCAAAACCTTTGATCTTTTGACCTAGTTCCCTGATTTTCACTCCTGATCCAACAAAACCCTAAATTTCAAAACCCTAGTGCTGTAATAACTAGCCTAACATCTTTTCCCACTTTAGTCATCATTGGATGTGAGATCATAGAGAGATCCCTCTCTGGTTTAGTAGGGCTAGCTACTGAACCCTAAGTGGTTTGAGGTTACCTCTGTCAATCTCCTTTCAGCCTTAGGATATTGTGGAGGATAACACTAACCAATCAAAATGAGGAATTGAAGAAATTGATTGTTAAAATTAGTGTCAATTTAGAGGATATAAATGTTGTTCAGACATTGTTGCAGGGAGATGAAATAGAAATTTAGGTGCTCAGGAAGAAGTTGAACATGCCTTCTATCAAACATCCTATGGCTTCATAAGTAGCACAGGTGGAGAAAGAAAAGGAAGCAATAACTAATGAACTCATGCAAAGAAATCATGAGATTTCCAAAATGAAGGAAATGAATTCTTTTTGGCAGTAAAATATTGACTCTCATGTGTGTACTATCTTAGTACAAGCACATTCTAAAGACCCAGCTGATAAATTAACTAGAGTCATGACTGAACTCCAAATTTATGAGAATGAGATGAAAAAGGTTCAGAGAGATTATGAGATTTCATTGAAAATTCTAAAAGCTACTAAAAGATAATTGGCAACGTCCAAGGAGAATGATGAGAAATACATAAATTATCTTAAAGTTGCCTCTCAATAAATTAAGGAGCTAAAGGTGAAAGTGAAGGGAAATATGTCCCTTATTCAAGAAAGAGAAATTATGTGGAATGATATCATCCATGGAAAATTTAGGGGCTAATGTTCACCAAGTGGGCTAATTTTCCATGATTTTTCCACAAAAAGGATTCACTAATTTGCAATTTTATAAAAGATGATTCACCCAAATTTTAGAACATAAAATTATTTTGCCCTAAAATTTGCCAGCATTATATAGAGAGTATATTTAAAATCATTATAAATTTGAATAATTTTACAAATATATCAATAAACATTTTATAGTTTGCATATTAGGGATTAGTGAGATTCACCAATGTTTTTAAACTTCAACAAAATTTTCCATCCATGAAATTTTCCTTGATATCATTCATACTGTAAGGAACATTTGGGAATTATTGTCTATAGTTGAAGGGGAGAAAATCACTATCAAAGACCTGGAAAACTTAACCACTGTTAATAAGAAAAAATTACAGCAACAAGCTCAATTTAATAAGAAAATGATTGATTTCCTTAACTCAATATCTTCACAACAGTTAATGGAATTAGGAGTTGAAGATAGAACTGAGTATGTCTTAGAGATTAATAAAATTATTGTGAAAAACTTGTACAAGAAGACAATAGAGACAAAATTAACAGAGGTTAAAGAAGTTGTAATGAAGTTCAATACTCATTTTGACAAGAGGACTATAGTATGTTTTCCATCATGTTGGGACCTACAGGGAAATTCATTGCCATGGGAGACTTATGAAACTTTGATGGTGGAGGCTAAGAGAAAAATCAGTTCAACTCAATAAAGAAAATTAGTGCTGAAGGGAGCAATGATTATAAATTATTTACACAGGGATTTCCAACTTTTATGGTTAATGAGAACTTTTTTTGTTGACAAACCAACATACAACAGAATTACCAACTTCATAATGGAACATGCTAGGTTTTTCAAGAATCCAAGTTTAAATACAACTATTTCGAAGAAATGTAGGGAATGGATGTCACCAACAACAACAAGTGTAGAAGTTGGATCTTCATTTGCACCAGAGTCACAGATTACTAAGTGAAGTGATACCATCTATCATGCAACAATTTATTTTAAATATTTCTAAAACAATGATGTAATTATCTTTTCTTCTTTTAAGAATATAATGTTCGAAACAAAAATTAATTCCAAAGTAGTTTAGGAGGTTATCAGTTTTGGTAGTTGACAATTTCATTACTGTCCCTTTTGAAATTTTGTATAAAGATCAATTCATAATGAGACGTGAGGGTTCTGAGTTTTTGGACCGCAGAAGTAGAAACTACTTGTATTCTCAATCTTCATGAGGATGAATAAAGATTTCAAAGTGATTCTAGACACTTGTTTAGTATAAAATGTGTTTCCTGATATCTTTCATTTTATGCTTTTCTTCTATAGAAGAGATTAATGAAGCTTCTGACCTTTAATTTTATAGTTCTGCAAAAATCAGATTCCCATGAGTTAAAGATAAAAGTACCTTAATAATGTGCTCCTCTTTTCAATATATCATTCAATATTAATTACATATTTCCTCTAAAGATGAAGACAAATGATTATGCATTAAACAACTTGTCGTTAAAGACTTTCCACTATCCTTTCTCACTACACTTCCATTAAAATTGTATTCATCATAAAAAGGCCACTTTGAATGGTTTTTTTTCCCATAGAAGATTAAGAGGCAATGTCTTTATAATTATAATTTATGGGGTTTTAAAACAATGGGGTAACAAACTTATTTCATCATAGTTTTAAAGAAATGCCTTGGGCACCGACCTCTCCTCAGCTAGAGGTTGTCTTATAAGGTACACCATTTTTTGGCTCCATTGCTAGGGAACGGAGACAAAAAGTTAATTTTCCCTAGGTTTTCTTTGAAGTCATTTCTTTTCCTAGAGACCAAAGAAAGTTCTTTAGTTGAGGTTCTCACCAAGGAAATAGTCATGGCTCTGAAAAATCCCCACACGGGGTCTGATACCTCGCAATAGAAATCTGTTATCCCTTCTGATCCAGAGAAATTAATTTCTCGAAGAGTTAGGAAAGAAAAGTCCCCAGTAACTCTAAACCCTACTTTGTCTACTCTTGGTACTAGTTATGTTACACAATTTCTTAGGACCTTTGATTCAGAAGAAGTTGTGAAAAATATTGACTTTTCTCAAGAAATCTTATCTTCTCCTCAGAATAATTTTCTAGAAGATACATTGGAAGGAGAATCGCTTGAATGAATATCCTTTTCTTTTCCTAAAATCGAAGAGATTAAAATAATTGATTTTTTAGTTTCACATAAAATTGTTTCTACTGTCAGTCAACCAATCCCTATTTCCCTTATCCCACCTCAATCATTTGTATTCTAGGTAGGAAGCTCTTCTATTCCCCTCTCAAATTCAAATATGGCTATCCCATCTTTTCTTTTGAACATATATGCACCTTTAAATATTCCTCAACCAATGAATGATATGAACATAGAAACATGTTGCTTTTTTTGTGCCTTTGCTGAGAATTTAAATGTTGAATATCTAGACGTAAAATCAGATTATTTGTACAATCACTAGATGGAGAAGCAAGGAAGTGGTTCAAAACACTTCCTGCTGATTCTATTAACATTTGGGAGGAATTAGAGAACATTTTCACACAAATATGAGGTGAAAAGAAAGATTGTGGTTATTTCCTAACTAAATTCAATGCAATTAAAAGAAAACTAGAAGATGTAAATGAATTCATTAAGAAATTTAATAAGTTGTATAATAGTTTTCCAGGAGAAATAAAGCCACCACCTACAGGAGAAAATGTGGTATTTGCAGGGACATTTGAATCTGACTTTGGTTTCGCCTTGAGGGAGAGGAGATCTCCTACTTTAGACTAGATCCAAACTGATGCACTAGAAATTGAAGCAAATTTATCTGTTGCAAAGAAAATCAAACCAAGGGAACAAGTTGAAGATGAGAGCAAAGGAAAAGAAGAAGTGAAGGCTATTAGCCAGCCTAAAGTTTCTCATGAATAAAATCTTGATGAAATGACTAAATTCATTAGGAATCTATCCAATAAAATGGTGAAAATGGAATTAGAAGGAAAAAAACCTTCCAAGACATATTCAACAAGGGAAAAACTTAAATTTCAATCCTCAATTTAGGAGATAACCATTGCATGTTATGCAAAGGGATAGAAAATACCAAGATTAAGTACAAACACCTATGTACATAAAATATGAACCAAAGGAAGGAGTGGAAGAAACTCTTAAAGAACAGGAAAATTAGATTTCTACTTTGTATGAGGTGGAGGGACAAGGAGTCATAAGTGAAAATTCAAATTTGGGATTTTAGGTCTCTTTGGATGATGAAGAAATTGAATAATACTGTAGAAGTTTCATATTTTATGCAAGCAGATCAGTTGCATAAAAAATATGATTTTAGGTCAAGGAGGAGATCAAGAGTTCAAGGCAGTGTAGAGGAGAAAACAAATAACACAATTCAACAACAATTTCAAAGCCATGTTGATAAAGGAAAACAATAGATCAATATAGTTCCAACAATTATAGCTAATCAAGGGGAGAGTTTTAATAGTAAGTAGGACTCAAGGGTGTTGCACAAATGTGTTTAAAAACTTGCTGTTAGTTCTCAAAATGTCTCGAATCAGAATTTCAATATGGAGAAACAATTAAAAAAAGTGAAAGAAAGTGATTCTTTTAATTTATTAAAAGAATTATAAAAAATCAAAGTTCCGATTTTTTTAACTGAACTAGTTAATACCCCTACTTAAAAAACTCAAGTCTCTAATTTTATAAATCTTTCATAGGATAATCATTCAACCGATGCAGTTAATTTGTAGGAGGAAAGACCAGTGGTGATGTTTGGTCCCCATGTGGAGGAACAAGATACTTCTACACCTCCTTTTTATATTTCTCTTCTTATGCATACTTTCATTCTTCATAATTCTATGTCAGATTCAAGAGCTTGTCTCAATTTAATGCCACTTTCAGTTATGAAGAAACTAAACTTGCAAATTACAAAACCTTATAAATACATCTATTATTTTAATTCAAAAAGGTCTAATGTGTGGGATTAATTAAGGATTTGGTGGTTTCATTTGCTCAAATTACTGCCAAGAGTATTGTAATGGATGTGATTTTTGTAGATATTCCATCCCACTTTGGAATGGTGCTCTCCAAATCCTTGGGAGAAAACCTGGGAGGACTTCTCAAAATGGATTTGACTTGTGCCATTAGTCCAGGTTTTGGTGGCGAAGAAAGAAGGTTGTATAGAGAGACCGAGTTTGTAAAGACTATTTTAAAGGAGGGTTAAATAATTATCCTATTTATAGCCAAGAAAAGGATGAATTTTCTTGTTTCATGTTACGAGAATCTCAGGAAATTGTTGAATACATAAAAGTGTAGCTCCCTTCAGCAATTAAAAGCAAGGAGCTAGCAGTCAGTCAAATCTGGAAGTTATATTTTGATGGTGCATATTTGAAAGAAGGGAATGGAGTTGGAGTTGTTCTGCTTTATCCAAGAGGTCATATTATTCCCTTATCTTGTAAATTAGAATTTGAATCTACAAATAATATTATTGAATATGAATCATTGATTCCTGGTTTACAAGCTGCAAAAAATTTAAGAAGATAGTGTATTTCTGTTTTGGAGATTTAGAATTAATGGTTAAAAAGATCAAGAATGAATGTAAAGCCAAAAATCCAAGGCTTAAAACATATATGAATGAAGCATGGGATTTGGTGGATGACTTAATTTATTCTTTCAATATACAACTTATACCTAGGGAAGTTAATAGACTAGTTGATTCATTGGTAGATGTAGCTAGTACTTTTAAGGCTCCATTGAATCCCAGGCTTAGGTATGAAGTGGAAATCAGGAACAAACCTTCTATTCCAGATAATGTAAAGTATTGACATATGTTCGAAGATGAAGAATATATTAAATTATTTCTGGAAATGGTAGGTGAATTTTTGAATTTGGATATTTATGAAACTAAAGGAATTCAAGAAGATGAATCAAGCAAAAAATTGCCTTTAAATTCTATTTGGGATCAGAAGAAAAAGAAGCTAAAGAATAATGTGTTACCTAAAGGTTTGGTACCCTTGGAGAGATTATTTAATGCTAATGATGTTTTTCCAATACAAAGAAAACAAATTTAGAAGATGATGTTGAAGACTGCAACATTGGAATAGAGCAATAGCCAAAGGTGTTGACATTGGGAAAAGATGTTCCAAAAGAATTTAAACAGAGGTATGTGGATATTTTCAATATATATGTTGATGTATTTGCATGGTATTACGAAGATATGAAGACCTATGATACCAACATTATTCAACATAAAAGTCCTTTGCAATTGGGGATTAAGCCACATAAACAAAAGTTGATTCGGATTAATCCTTTATTGTTATCATCAATTGAGAAGTTATGAAACTATTACAAGCTAAAATAATTGTTCCTATGAGATATTCTGATTGGGAGGCTAATTTAATACCTGTGAGGAAGAAGAATGGGGAAATTCGATTATGTATTGACTTCCGCAATTCGAACAAAGCATCTATGAAGGATAATTATCTTCTCCCTAAAATGGATCAAATATTGCGAAAAGTAATAGGATCTTCTAGATTATCAATGATTGATGGCTTTTCAGGTTATAATCAAATCTCATTGCAACCAAGAGACTAGAAAAAGATAATGTTTACAACTCCATGGGGCACTTTCATGTATGCTAAGATGTCTTTTGGATTGATGAACGATAGTGCTACTTTCTAGAGGGCTACGGATATAGCCTTTGTAAGTGAAAAACAGAAGTTTGTGGTAATTTATTTGGATAATATTACAGTTCCCTGTAGATCAGATGAAGAGCATTTTAAGCATTTACAGTAGAAATTTGAAAAATGAAGAAAGTATGGCTTATCCTTAAACCCCAAGAAATCTCATTTTTCTTTGAAAGAAGGAAAATTAATTGGCCATATTATATCTAAAGAAGGGGTTAGAATAGATCCAAAAAGAGTATAAGAAATTAAAAAACATACCTGGCACCAAGTGCTATAGGGATTAATGCACGGGTGTTTGGTGATGTAGAAAACCCTCAAGGATCTTCATGGGATCCTCAGTAGATAGTCAGATTAGCCGCAACTTTCACAAAGATACATGCATATCTATGTTTAAAAAATGAATTTCAAAGTGAGAAGGAATTATTACCTCAAGTCTTAGTGTGGAGAAAATGTGGTATTTACAGGGACATTTGAATCTGACTTTGGTTTCACCTTGAGGGAGAGGAGATCTCCTACTTTAGACTAGATCCAAACTGATGCACTAGAAATTGAAGCAAATTTATCTGTTGCAAAGAAAATCGAGCCAAGGGAACAAGTTGAAGATGAGAGCAAAGGAAAAGAAGAAGTGAAGGCTATTAGCCAGCCTAAAGTTTCTCATGAATAAAAGCTTGATGAAATGACTAAATTCATTAGGCATCTATCCAATAAAATGGTGAAAATGGAATTAGAAAGAAAAAAACCTTCCAAGACATATTCAACAAGGGAAAAACTTGAATTTCAATCCTCAATTTAGGAGATAACCATTGCATGTTATGCAAAGGGATAGAAAATACCAAGATTAAGTACAACCACCTATGTACATAAAATATGAACCAAAGGAAGGAGTGGAAGAAACTCTTAAAGAACAGGAAAATTAGATTTCTACTTTGTATGAGGTGGAGGGACAAGGAGTCATAAGTGAAAATTCAAATTTGGGATTTTAGGTCTCTTTGGATGATGAAAAAATTGAATAATACTGTAGAAGTTTCATATTTTATGCAAGCAGATCAGTTGCATAAAAAATATGATTTTAGGTCAAGGAGGAGATCAAGAGTTCAAGGCAGTGTAGAGGAGAAAACAAATAACACAATTCAACAACAATTTCAAAGCCTTGTTGATAAAGGAAAACAATAGATCAATATAGTTCCAACAATTATAGCTAATCAAGGGGAGAGTTTTAATAGTAAGTAGGACTCAAGGGTGTCGCACAAATGTGTTTAAAAACTTGTTGTTAGTTCTTAGAATGTCTTGAATCAGAATTTCAATATGGAGGAACAATTAAAAAATGTGAAAGAGAGTGATTCTTTTAATTTATTAAAAGAATTATAAAAAATCAAAGTTCCGATTTTTTTAATTGAACTAGTTAATACCCCTACTTAAAAAACTCAAGTCTCTAATTTTATAAATCTTTCATAGGATAATCATTCAACCGATGCAGTTAATTTGTAGGAGGAAAGACCAGTGGTGATGTTTGGTCCCCATGTGGAGGAACAAGATACTTCTACACCTCCTTTTTATATTTCTCTTCTTATGCATACTTTCATTCTTCATAATTCAATGTCAGATTCAGGAGCTTGTCTCAATTTAATGCCACTTTCAGTTATGAAGAAACTAAACTTGCAAATTACAAAACCTTATAAAGACATCTATTATTTTAATTCAAAAAGGTCTAATGTGTGGGATTAATTAAGGATTTGGTGGTTTCACTGGCTCAAATAACTGCCAAGAGTATTGTAATGGATGTGATTGTTGTAGATATTCCATCCCACTTTGGAATGGTGCTCTCCAAATCCTTGGGAGAAAAGTTGGGAGGACTTCTCAAAATGGATTTGACTTGTGCCATTAGTCCAAGTTTTGGTGGCGAAGAAAGAAGGTTGTATAGAGAGACCGAGTTTGTAAAGACTATTTTAAAGGAGGGTTCAATAATTATCCTATTTATAGCCAGGAAAAGGATGAATTTTCTTGTTTCATGTTACGAGAATCTCAGGAATTGTTGAAGACATAAAAGTGTAGCTCCCTTCAACAATTAAAAGCAAGGAGCTAGCAATCAGTCAACTCTAGAAGTTATACTTTGATGGTGCATATTTGAAAGAAGGGAATGGAGTTGGAGTTGTTCTGCTTTATCCAAGAGGTCATATTATTCCCTTCTCTTGCAAATTAGAATTTGAATCTACAAATAATATTACTGAATATGAATCATTGATTCTTGGTTTACAAGCTGCAAAAAATTTAAGAAGATAGTGTATTTCTGTTTTGGAGATTTAGAATTAATGGTTAAAAAGATCAAGAATGAATGTCAAGCCAAAAATCCGAGGCTTAAAACATATATGAATGAAGCATGGGATTTGGTGGATGACTTAATTTATTCTTTCAATATACAACTTATACCTAGGGAAGTTAATATACTAGTTGATTCATTGGTAGATGTAGCTAGTACTTTTAAGGCTCCATTGAATCCCAGGCTTAGGTATGAAGTGGAAATCAGGAACAAACCTTCTATTCCAGATAATGTAAAGTATTGACAGATGTTCGAAGATGAAGAATATATTAAATTATTTCTGGAAATGGTAGGTGAATTTTTGAATTTGGATATTTATGAAACTAAAGGAATTCAAGAAGATGAATCAAGCAAAAAATTTCCTTTAAATAATTCTATTGGGGATCAGAAGAAAAAGAAGCTAAAGAATAATTTGTTACCTAAAGGTTTGGTACCCTTGGAGAGATTATTTAATGCTAATGATGTTGTTGCCAATACAAAGAAAACAAATTTAGAAGATGATGTTGAAGACTGCAATATTGGAATAGAGCAATAGCCAAAGGTGTTGACATTGGGAAACGATGTTCCAAAAGAATTTAAACAGAGGTATGTGGATATTTTCAATAGATATGTTGATGTATTTGCATGGTATTACGAAGATATGAAGACCTATGATACCAACATTATTCAACATAAAAGTCCTTTGCAATTGGGGATTAAGCCACATAAACAAAAGTTGATTCGGATTAATCCTTTATTGTTATCATCAATTGAGAAGTTATGAAACTATTACAAGCTAAAATAATTGTTCCTATGAGATATTCTGATTGGGAGGCTAATTTAGTACCTGTGAGGAAGAAGAATGGGGAGATTCGATTATGTATTGACTTTCGCAATTCGAACAAAGTATCTATGAAGGATAATTATCTTCTCCCTAAAATGGATCAAATATTGCAAAAAGTAACAGGATCTTCTAGATTATCAACGATTGATGGCTTTTCAGGTTATAATCAAATCTCATTGCAACCAAGAGACTAGAAAAAGATAATGTTTACAACTCCATGGGGCACTTTCATGTATGCTAAGATGTCTTTTGGATTGATGAACAATAGTGCTACTTTCCAGAGCGCTATGGATATAGCCTTTGTAGGTGAAAAAGAGAAGTTTGTGGTAATTTATTTGGATGACATTACAGTTTTTTGTAGATCAGATGAAGAGCATTTTAAGCATTTACAGTAGAAATTTGAAAAATGAAGAAAGTATGGCTTATCCTTAAACCCCAAGAAATCTCATTTTGCTTTGAAAGAAGGAAAATTAATTGGCCATATTATATCTAAATAAGGGGTTAGAATAGATCCAAAAAGAGTATAAGAAATTAAAAAACATACCTCTGCCAAGTGCTATAGGGATTAATGCACGGGTGTTTGGTGATGTAGAAAACCCTCAAGGATCTTCACGGGATCCTCGGTAGATAGTCAGATTAGCCGCAACTTTCACAATGATACATGCACATCTATGTTTAAAAAATGAATATCAAAGCGAGAAGGAATTATTACCTCAAGTCTTAGTGTGGATTTGTTGGAGAGCACAATGTAGATAGGTAGAAGACCCCTGAGCCAGCTCCAGATCAAAACCTAAACATATCAAATACAAGCATAATATCACAGCATAAAACCTTGATAAACAAATGCATGAACATATAAAATATATCTAGTTGCATATAACTAAGCCACTCATGCTAGAAGATATTATATCGACATATAAACAAGTTATACTACCAACATCACGGAGTGGACAATGCAACTGTAGTTTTATATTGATGTAGAAAGAGTGATTACAACCATCAGTTACATCAGCCTTGCCTTACCTATCCAGCTCCTCTCTCTCTCCCTTCTTAACCTCTTCTGATGCCTTAGTCTAATACTCCGCTGAACATTCAAATAGGAAATCATTTCAAATGTTTCGACCTCTTTCAGAATGGCCCAAGCCTTGCATATATAGCATGTAGGGTTAGGGTTTCCAAGTCCTTCCTGAGTTCCATTAGGCAGTGACATTTCCATGCTTTAGTGCTCTTTCCTATTTTCATAGTCCATTAAGAATTAGTAATTCCCCCAAATAGGTCAAGTTCTGATGTTTCCCTGCTTTTATGAGCTGACATAGGAGAGAATCTAGGGATATTTTCTCAGTCAATTTGCTCCTTTGACCCATAGAAACTAATGTAGGGTCACTAACATTGTGCCCAAGGTAGCAAGTAGAGACCCTAGGCACTAATGCACCCTTAAGCTTGTTGAGAAGCTTTATAAAGCAGGTTGATAGTGTCGAGATAGTGTTAGATTGACAACTGGGCCTGTGAAATTGGTTAGTCCTTCAGTCATCATGTCTTTTTCCTCTGAGTTGATGAGGAGGTCATTTTCCTGTATAACAGATGCCCCCTAAAGTGTGAGATCAGAGGTTGTGATGATGGATGAAATAATTTATATTTAACTGTCATTTTCTTTGGAAAAAAGAGAGAGAGGATTGGAGCTTCGGGCAGTGTGCAAAACCTAATACAACACATATATATAAATCAACTAATATCATGTCTTGAGTTGGGTATTCCCATGCTCAGTATCTATGTCAAAGTGATTTTCTAGGAAAAGAGATATGATGATGTTGGCTGCTGATAAGTACAATGAGGAACCTTTGTCATAATAGGATCATTCTAATGAGTTGTCTCCAAAAAACAATAACCACAACTTGGGAGAGGAAACAAGGCTGAGTGATGCAAGCCTCTACCCAAGGTCTTCATTTTTTGCTTCACTGAATAGCATAGATCGATACATTTGAATATATGTGTTGATGTTGAACATGCATGAAATCATATGATTACCAGTCAATAGTGGATACTATTAACAGACATGAGGATGGCCATCGATAATGGTGATGGTCTTCAAGATGTACAGTACAATCTAGCGAGTGTGAAAAATGTTTTTGTCATCGAACACTCATAGAATCGTTAAATCAAACACAAGGTGACATGCCACTAATGTCTGCAAGTACCAAGGCACTAATATGTTTCTAGGTCTTCTTCCTAGATATAGTGTTGAAGTCAATAGGAAGAGACCTATCGAAAGGTAGGCAATAAGGTGTCTTACATTAGTTGACAAGAAACGAGACAAGAATGATTTTTTTCGAGAAATATTTCAAGCATTGGGTCAAAGCAATAGAGGGCATGATGGTAGGATATGCTTGATGGGTTTATGGAGGAAACAAAAGATAAAGGTTTTCCCTTGAACAATATAAGGCACAACAACGGTTTTAACCATGCAACACTAGAGTCATGAACACCAAAGAGTGTTAGGATACAGAGATGCAAGAACATCGGGGTATATAGGCTAAACTCATAATATGGTAAGATTCATATTGGGAGGCCATCACAAGGAAAATTTTATTCGAGATGGATCCATATTCAAGGGAGCCACTTCTGCCAAAAAACTCTTTCAAAATATGGAACATAACGTAGTTGTATCGTCCACTTTCCCCATCTGATTAGTTTAGTGAGTCTAGATGGGTAAACTCATCAATATTTTTATGTCTTAAGACTCTGGAAAGGATCGTAAAAGGAGTGACTTTATGCCTTATCTGATTAGTTTAATGAGTCCAGACAGGCAAACTCATCGATATTTTCATTTTTTAAGAGTTTGAAAAGGTTCGTAAAAAGAGTGACTCTATACCTTTTCTATGTAATTTAATGAGTCCAGATGAGAAAACTCTATGGTCTTTTCATATTTAGAGATTCTGGAAAGATCATAAAGAATGACTTCGGGGTGGTCCCTTTGTCATAGTTGTGAACTAGGTGCGACAAAAGTTTAATAGTATACCTAGAACGGTTCCTTTTTCGTGAGTTAATCTACTGAGTCTGGATAAAGAGAAACCTATGCTCAATAGATGTTTACCTCATTTTGTTATGCGTACAAGGAGATGGAGTAAACTTGATTTTCATCATGAAATTTTAATGAGTAACGTGATGAAAAAATCAATACCTTCATCAAATTTTAACGAGTCAAATGAAGGAAACTCAGGGTATCTTTCTTAGTTTGGTGAGTGAGGAAAAAGAGGTAAAGGAACTACTCATTCCTTCTTTGTAGATTTAAAAAGCCCGAAGAAGGGAAAAACTCGGCGATATTTCGATTTAAGAGCAAGAAATAATCCCAAAAAAAGAAAAGCACTCATATCATCGTCGTAAATGTTTAACAAGCCCAATGACAAAAACTCAGGGTTGTTTTTATTTAACGAGCGAGAAAAGTTCCTAAAAAGAATTCTCAGAGCTTCTTCATAAGTTTTTAATGAGCATGAAGAAGGAATTCTAGGTTTTTTTAGTTTATCAACAAGAAAAAAGTCCCAAAAAAGAATGCTCAATCGATCCTTTTTAGTTTAATGAGCTAGAAAAAGATGGAAAAAGAGTTGCTCGAACTGTCATTGTAAGTGTTTAATGAGCCTTACGATGAAAAACTCGGGGTTTTTTCAATTTAACGAGTGAGAAAAGTTCCTGAAAAGAATGCTCAAAGATTCTTCATAAGTTTTTAACAAGCCTGAAGAAGGAACTCAGGGTTTTTTCAGTTTTCTAAGAGAGAAAAAAGTCCCAAAAAAGAATGCTCAATAGATCTTTTTTAGTTTAATGAGCTAGAAAAAGAGGGAAAAAGAGTTTCTCAGACCGTCGTCGTAAGTGTTTAACGAGCCTGACGATGAAAATCTCAGCGATTTTTTGGTTTTAGAGTGAGAAACAATCCCATCAAACAAAGCACTCATAGAGAATTGCACATGGTCATTTCTGTCATTTAATCTTGAAAAATGCTTTCATCAAAACATGAGCAATTTCTGTCAATCTGGGGTCATGGTGTATGATAATTATCATTGGAAATGGACTACTTCTACTTTAATGACTTCAACTAAGCTAAGTCATGTCTCCAAAGTGACTATAAGGGAGTTCTTGAGCCTCCACTTTCACGATTTGCATCATTTGAGAGCTGTGAGAGTGTTTTGGAGCTAAAGAGGAGCCTATTTTCCATGGACGATTGCGAGAGATCTGGGAGACCACTCGACATGCCGTTAGTCTCAGGTAGGTTTCAAAACCTTGATTTTGGGGTGATTGTTTGGAGAACTGGGGAGCCCTAGTTCTTTAATTGTGCCTAACACCCCTAGCAGGCCTGTAGGGGGCATTAAATGCCCTTTACGACCTGCTAGAGGCCATTAATCCTCCCTGTATGTTACTATGGGGGCCGTTAGTGCATGAAGGTGCACCCCAAAACCCCATGAAGTGATTTAATAAGCATTTTTTCCCCGTTTGCACTGATTTTTGGGTTGATTTGTGTAGGTTTTGAGTCATTATGACTAGTACCCTATGGAGAGAATGGGCCCATGACTGATAAGAATTGTTGATGCGAAATGATCCTACTTGCATACTTACATTGTGCTACTGTGGGTTGATGAAGTATGTTAAGTTGGACTTGATGAAAGGTTGTGAGGACATGTTGAGCTGGCTTATTCAGTGTTGGATGAACATGAGAAGGTGTTCCAAATTGGAGAACATGAGTTGGCCATTTGATCGTGATGATATATACTTTTTGACCAGTTTGTCGTGCAGAGGAGCATGAGCAAACCTGACCGGGGGTAGGCATAATCCTCGATCCACCCTAAAGCTGGTTCAAGCTTATTGTATCCCTGAGAGTGTACTCGTCAACAATAGAGTCCCCATAGAGAGGATTAGGTCCAGATATATGAGGGCCATTTTATGGTTGATTGTGCATTTGGCGAGGTTGAAGAGTCCCCACGTAGCAAAAAAGGCCCAACTATTGCTTACAGTTGACTATGTCTAGCCTTAGCTGTTCAAATGGTGTGAAGTAGTGCTTTGCCAGTTGAAGGCAGAATTGACTGCATGAAAGACTCAAACCCAACAAAGTTTTGGGTATGGCACTCTCATTGTCTCATTCATACTTGAGAGGGCACCTCTTATGTGCCCGCGGATGAGTTTAGGTCCCCTTGATCTGAGAGCTCCGAGACAAGAGCGATGGGAATCACTTGATCGTTGCACAGGAGGAGGACCTATCTGACACTTTTTTCGAAGAAGATTTCTTCGAATGGCTTAGTGGCCAAATTGTGATGATTGACGACTATGACTATGAGGGCATGGACTTCACCGGTGACCCTGACTTGATTCTGCCTCCTGGGACCAACTAGGGGCCTTAAGGTAAGAATGATTTTGAGAGTAGTTAAAGTATTTTTAAGTTTTTGAATATTTATGTTATGTTTTTGTTGATTTTATGGATGAACAAGTGCTGAAATAAAGCTTTTTGCTTAACACAGATGTGGCACCGGTACGACCTACAGGTGAACCTCACCAAATGAGGAGAGGAAGCTAACTACTTGATGGGGGGGGGGGTGATGCTTACAGTCTTCGAGAATCTCTGATGAACATGGAGGCCTTGAGCATGGGTGTGCCCCTCCTTCCTATGAGGGAGATCCCCACTCATATGTAGCGACACAGTCGGTGTGCCTGAGTGGTTTTTGGTTCCTCTTCGGAGGATAGCTAGAGTAGTTTATCATTTCATGAGTAGTAGGCTCTATTAGCAGGCACTCTGGTATAGCTAGTGGGTGTTTATAGCTAGGCTTAGTAGCCATTTTGTACTTAAAACACCCAAGTTTTGGAATATTTGGATGTAAAAGACTAGATTCGAATAATATATATAATTATATATATATATATATAGATATATATATATATATCTACAAATGTCTTGGTATTTTATGATGTAAATGTTTTTTAAGTGTTTTTGTAAATTTTTAACTTTGTAAATATTTACTTGCATACATGTATCTATAATGAATGAGACAAATGCCAATCTAACACATATTTTGCCAATGGATCAACAACTATATTAAATTCTCTAGGAATGTGTTCATATGTGATAACTTCAAATTGATGTTCCAAGAGTCGTACCCTTAAATAATGATGTAGCAAGGTTGGATTACGAACGTGATAATGATTTGTCAATTGCATAAGAACAAGCAAAGAATCTAACCTGACCACTAGATTGGAGATGTCCCTTGATGACGCTTCAGTGAGAAGTGAAATTATGGACATGTACTCAGATTTATTGTTGGTGGTAGTACCAAGAAAGACTCCCCCGAAACAAAAAAGTTCCGACTCAGGTGTGTAAATGACCCAAGCAGCTGATGCAATGTGCCGTGTGTGATGACTGGCACCATCCACGTATCCTATGTATGCTAAGGGTAATGATGGCATCTGCATTATGATAAATATGTATGAGACAAATACTTCAATAAATATCAAAAAATCCAGTCGCATCATAAAAGAAGCAAAACTTATAAATACATAAAATTACAAAGCACATGCCTAGTGCAGTACTAGGCATAATACTTTTTCAGATAAAGCCCATTTTGAGGCTCAGCAAGTGGGACTCCTTCCCAGTTCTGAAGTTCATATGCCCCTTTTGAGAGGGATTTCTTAATGATACATGGACCGAGCCATAAGGGTTGAAGTGTTCCTACCCCCAAGAGGTCATGTTTTTGATCATAGAGTAAAACAAGATCTCCCTCTTGGTAAGAACGAGGCTTGACCTTTTTGTCATACTAGGTTTTGAATCAGTGCTTGTGAGCTTTGAGTGCCAATTTGGCATCTCGATAGGTTTCATCTAGTTGATTTAGGTATAGTAGGTACTCTTCTTCGGCAGTTGTTGTTGGGCATGGAATCCCCCACAACAGGTTTTTGGGGCTTAAAGGCCAAGTTTTGGTCAGAGATGTTGTAAAAATCTGTGAATTGCGGGTGCAGAGTGTGAAGTGCACAATTGAGTCATAAGGTTGTCTGCCCTAAACATTGTATTGTAAAATAGTGTAAAGTCGGCCTACCCATGCTCCGCGGACCATGGGAATATATAAATAGAGCGAGGCTCTAAGATTTTAAAGTGAGCGAAGAAAGGATGAAGAGATGAATAGCGAAAGAATCATTCGAGCTTAGAGTAGAGTTCTAAGTCTCTTGGGTTGTAGTAGTAGGAAGAGGCTCTGCAGCTGAGTGTGCAGAGGCCTAGTAGAGTCTGTAGCTGAGTGCAGACCCCTGCAGCTGAGTGCACAGGATGGTGTCAGGTTTGTAAGAAAGATTGAAGATTGATAAAAGAGAAGTTGATTTCTATTCATGTGTATTTTTTGTGCATTATCTTCTTTATGTTTGTACTCGGTTATGTATTGCATGCATTGATATAATTGATATATATGCTGTAATAACCATAAATCTTATGCACACAAGTTAAGTAATCAGTTAATTAGCAAGGATCGTGGGTATTATACAGGTCGCGCCCTGAGTAGGGCTGCACGGAAGCCGCATTGCATGTTACAAAGGGATCACAAGTGCGTGTAGTGACAGGTCAGACCACGGACTTGCGGAAACCTGGTTCTAGCACCCTCCCATACTACTTTGGGTGAGACCTCAGTCCGCTCTCCGTGAACTGTTGTCGAAAGGGCCAGTAGTACCAATATTTGCTTGGCTAAATCACCTCTGAACCTGGGTCAAGCCCCACTAAGCCAACAAATGGTTCCGTTGCCAGGACTGGGATTTGCATAAAGGATGTCTGATGTCGTGCCACTAGAACCCTACAAAGAATGAAATTGAAGAGTGGTTGGACAGGAAGATTCATGATTTCGTGGCACAGGAAAGCAGAAATCCACGAAGATGTAAGGAATAGTGGTTGGATTGCTACTTGTACACTGAAATCCATGAAATTTTCTTTACATCTTTTCCATCTAAGGTGTATGAGTGGATCATGAAGTTAGTAGACAGAAAAGGAAGGTGTAGGCTCGACAAACCAATAGTGTGAACTCCGGAACTAGTGTGCAGACTAGAAGCCTTAGAAGATAAGATAGTGTGAGTTGTGGACCATTGGCTCGACCAAATAATAGGAGGATTTATCACTGAGTTCGCGGTGGACATGACCATTAGTTACACTGAGGCAAAGCAATGTTTTCTCAAGGGACTGCGAGGTAAGTATATTAAATATTTGAACACTTGGAATAAGATGATGTTATGTGAAAAGTGGGTTATGCGAATAAATTAATGTTTGGGACCATGCAGAGTGGAAACATCTACAGAAACGGAAGTAGTGAAGAATTAGAAAACAGCCCCTTAATTTCACCCTCGCGGGAGAGCGAGGACAAGCTCACAAAGGTTTCTCCGAGAAGCGTGGTCAGTTTGATAAGGTAGCGAATTCCGTGTTTACCACCTCTACCCACACTGCCACCCACTTCACCCCCCTCACCTCCATCTCCACCCACTCCACCTCCACCACCTCCACAGTTCAGTATGGTGAGTGCAATCAAACTACTAGTATTCAGAGGAGTAGGGACTGAAGATCCGGACCAATTCTAGTTCGTAGTTAGAGCAGTATGGGAAGCACAAGGCATCATGGATGATAATATCAAAAAGGATACACTGGTGAACATGCTACAGGATCGCGCACTAGTGTGGTATATCAAGCATTCTAATGACCACTCGTAAGCCGGAATTGTAGAGATCCAGAATGCGTTGACTAGGGAATTTAGCAGGCCAAAATCAAAGATGCAGTCAATCATCAGGTTTAAAGAGATCGTGAAACTTCTGAGCGAGACCCCCCTAGGGTCTAGACCAAAGGTTGAAGAGTACGATCTACGAAGCCAATATGACATTAACGGATGCACATCATCGTGCATGGTTTGTGGCCTCACTTACGCCACACTTAAGGATGGTGTTGTCAGAGCAAAAACTTTCCACTTAGGCCAAAGCGTTGGAGATGGAAATGAGGTTGCATGAGACCCCTATACAAGACCCTAGATTGGGATTCCAATAGATCCACGTGAAACTACAGAATCTATGTCTAGAAATGCAGAGTTTGAAATAGGATAGGGAACCTCGGCCAAAGGCACGCGAAGAAGTATGGTGCATAAAATACAAAGTTCAGGGCCATGACAAAGATCATTGGCTAGTGTTTGCAAACTACTTGGCAGGAGGAGGGCCAATGCCATTAAGACTGGAGGCACAAGTGGGGCCAAGCATGGCATCTGTGTTATGGTGCACGATCTACCAGATAGGAGGAAAACATACCATGGGTAATTGTCATCTATTGCAGAAGTATACACAAACATCCCAGCAGTTGTTTTGTAATTTCTGTAGGTCAGTAAGCCATGATGAATGCACCTGCCGAAGCTTTAAACTAATGATGGATTAGACTCCTACCTACAGGGTGTAGGCCAAAATGCGAGCCCTTTACCTAAATGCAGGGATGGTGTGCGCTAGGTTTTAGGGGCGTGGTCAGGGTCGAGGTGGAATGGGACCAGGGAGGGGTCGCAGATAGATAATCTGTTACAATTGCGGAGGGACAAGACAGTATGCCCGCGATTGTATGAACCCGACTAGGATATCATATTTGTACTATACTCAGTTTGATCATGAGGTAGAAGATTGCCCTTCACTAGCGAAAATGTGTGAAAAAGCGGTACTCCAGCCCCCACTGACCCAAAATTTACAAATGATGATGTCTGAACCGTGCGAAGAAGACCCAAATATAAACA
Source organism: Pinus taeda (assembly GCA_000404065.3). Lineage (NCBI taxonomy): Eukaryota > Viridiplantae > Streptophyta > Pinopsida > Pinales > Pinaceae > Pinus > Pinus taeda. The sequence goes on along the minus strand of APFE030701475.1, from coordinate 27,589 downwards.
TGATGCTTAGGAGTAGTATGAAAATGGGAGATGATAAATGGAAGCAACCAAAAGAAAGAACGTGGGTTCTCAAGGCTCCTATGAAGGAACCTAAGTTTGATGTAGAACATGCAAAGGAGACATTCATGGAAGCTAAGAAGAGCTTCACGGAGGCCTCCACTTCAGGTAGTAAGGATCAACTAGAACCAAGGATGGATCCTTCAATGCTCACTACCTTTCTAGAGACATGCATGAAATTGTTGCATGATAACAAGGTAGCCAAAGGACTACAAGAACTTATCACTAGGTGTGTGGGGTCAAGAGAACCCCGCGTGGTCCAAAAACTGGGAAAGCATGCATTGTGCACAGGAAGGGAGATGAGGTTGACTGCGCAAATAGGTGAGTACGAAATGGATCAAGTAATCTTGGACTTGGGTTCGAACGTGAATGTACTACCAAAGCAAATGTGGGAACGCATGGGTAGACCCATGTTGCAATGGTCACCTATTCAGTTATGGATGGTGAACCAATAGAAGATTTTACCAATGGGAAGGTCGCAAAGGGTGATAGTCGATATTGAAGGCACGAGTGTGCAGGTGGATTTTGAAGTGATAGAGATTTTTGATGACAGAAATACCTATATCGTGCTACTAGGAATAGACTGGGCTACCGATATGAACGAAGTCATAAATTTGAAGAAGCACAAAATGACCTTTTAGAAAAAGTCACTAGGCATAGTAGTACTGTTGGACCCAGCCGAGGGAACACGATACATTGAACCGGTGTGCAACGATGATAGTGATTATGATCTTGACTATATCTATAAGATAACTACATAAGGATAATATTGGGGGAATCCAACTACATATGGAAGGATTTCATGGGAGCATGAAATCTTTTGCACTTCAGATTCTGATGAAAAGATAGAGTGATGGAAAAATCGGTTGCACGAAGTAACAACACTAAACTGCAACATGATGATCAGGTCATTACGTTGTGTAACAACAAAGACAAGGGAGCTATCGACATATGATGGATTGTTAACGGTGGATGAATTTCTGAGCAAATTCAGAAGTGCAGTACCTGTTATGAAACCAACTCACAAAAAGATAGAAAAGATAGTTGAACGCCTTAATATTCAGCCTGTTTGAGGGGGCAACCTCCTTTACATTACACAAATGAACAATTCTTGGATGATATAAATGACAAGACCTCCTTTCTATATATAGGAGTCTAAGGGGTCATAATGTAATCAAAGCCAACATAACAATAATAATCTAAGGGTGCACTAATAACAATAGTGGGCTTCTATGGGGCACAATAATAATAATATGGGGACTACATGGGTACAACGCTATAATAAGGGGGTTGTACTAATAACAATAAGGGGTTACACTAGTAGTATAGGGACCTAACATGACCTAACATGCCCCTCTCCTTCAAAAAGTATTGTCCTCAACGATTGAGTAGTTCTTGCTAATTCTGTATAAAATTCTTATCCTCCCATGTGGAATCTTCAGCGAGTAAGCTCTTCCACTTGATGAGATACTCTGAAATTAATCGATTTCGTAGCTGTTGGGTTCTTGTTTCTGTGACTGCTCTCAGTTCCAATATGATTTTTCCTTCCTCATCAAGTTCTGGCAATATTGTTTGAACTGGGATCTTCAGCAACTTTTGAATGAGTAGCGACACTTCTTCATTCTTCTTCCATTCATCCCTTGCTTCGTTTATACAATTTGGTTGGATAATAGAAATAACACAAAATAATGCTTCCACATCCTCATCCATTCTTGAGAGTGCATCAGCAACAACATTTTGCTTCCCGTTTTTGTAGATGATTTCAAAGTCATAACCCAACATATTTGTGACACATTTTTTCTTTTCTTCTAAAGATAATCTTTGTTCTAAAAAGTATTTCAGACTATCATGATCCAATTTTACCTTGAAGTGTCTTCCCATTAGGTAAGGTCGCCATTTCTTAAGTGCATGTAGTATTGCCAATGTTTCCTTCTCATCAATATCTTGTTTTAGATGTAGCATTGTGATGTTGATTTGCCTCTTGTTTCATTCAATTATGCACCAAAGTGGCATTATCCTTTAAAAGTTGGAGAACTTGTTGTTGATTCCTGATTTTATCTTTCACTGCTTGATCTTTTTTCTTCTTGATATGTCCTTCTATCTTGATGGTTTCAGGAGTGGTAATAACGGCTAATGGATTACAAGATATGCTAGGATTCATTTCTTCTTTCTCGATGTGATATTTCTCTTCTTGAGAATTTTTCTTCCTAACATGTCCTTCTATCTTGAGAGTTTGAGGCATGGTAATTTCTTCCAATGCTTTACAAGATATGGTCGGATTCATTTCTTGATGCTTGATATGATCTTTCACTTCCTAAACATTTTTCTTCTTGATATGTCCTTCTATCTTGATGGTTTGAGAAGTGGTAATTCTGGCCAATGCATTACAATATATGGTCAGATTTATTTCTTCTTACTCGATGTGATATTTCACTTCTTGAACCTTTTCTTCTTGATATGCCCTTCTATCTTGAGAGTTTGAGGAGTGGTAATTGTTGCCAATGCTTTACAAGATATGATTGGATTCATTTCTTCTTTCTCTAGGGTTGGTTCCTAGTGTATATCTTATTCTTTTGATGTTTCTTGATCCGTTTCTTCCTCCTCTTCATAATCTATGTAAAATATTTTCTTCTCAGTGCACTTATGACCTTTAGTGCATTTGTTATCACAATTATAACAAATCCATTTTTCTCTTTTTTCTTACAATTGTTGTGGTGTAATCCTTGTAGGTTGTGGAAGGCTAGGAGAAACAACACTTCCATCTTTATAGTTGTGAGGGGTAGAATTCCTTGTTGCCATATTTTTTCTTTCCACTTTCTAACAAAGCCCTTTTTCTCTTTTTTCTTCCAATTGTTGTATTGTTGCTCTAAAGAAGGTATTTCTCTTTGTATCCTCATAATGTGCTATCATTTCTTCTATGAAAATTGACCATGTAACAAGTTGTTTATGAGAACAAAGCCCTTTATACCATAAAAAATGATTTGATTCTAAATATGAAGATGCAATACATACCTTTTGTCACAGTGTTACACCATGTAGATCAAACTATTTCTCCATCTGTAGTATCTAATTTACCGGATCCTTGCCATCAAACTTCCCCATCTCGCTTTTTCTTGATTTTAGGAGCTCGATCTTGAAATGACTATAACTTTGTAATTTTAGATCTTCTAGTTCTGAAATTATGACCTACAGTAGCCCTCTGAGTCCTCTTTCTAACCCCGCAAGTCTGATTAGAATTTGATTCTCCAAGAAAGAGTTCTGCCCAATCTCCTAAGTTGACCTGATTATATAATGTTTCAGTATAGCGAACTTGTATGACGTGCCATGTGTCACTGTTTCGACATTTCGATCTGAAAACTATGCACAGAAAGCTATAATATGTCCTCTTTCTATAACTTCTTACGAAATTTAAATTTCTTTCTCAGAGAGAAAGTTATGATGATTTTCACAAGGTCACTTGTTTAGGATGTAATTCGGGAGTCTGCAAAAACTCTAACTTCATCAAATCATATATCCAAAAATGTAGCAAGACAAGATCTGAAATTTAGACACGAGGTTCAGTGAGATTTCTTCTCAAACGTAGTTTATTTTTAGGTTCTGAAATAACGCAAAAATAAAGCTATAGTGAAATTTCCACGATGACCTATTTGGAGTAGCGAAACCCTAGAATCCAAAGCTCTGATACCAAATGTTATGAAACCAACTCACAAAAAAATAGAAAAGATAGTTGAATGCCTTAGAATTCAGCCTCTTTGAGGGGACAACCTCCTTTACATTACACAAATGAAAAATTCTTAGATGATACAAATGACAAGACCTCCTTTCTATATATAGGAGTCTAAGGGGTCATAATGTAATCAAAGCCAACATAACAATAATAATCTAAGGGTGCACTAATAACAATAGTGGTCTTCTATGGGGCACAATAATAACAATATGGGGACTACACAGGCACAACAATATAATAAGGGGGTTGTAATAATAACAATAAGGGGTTACACTAGTAGTATAGGGACCTAATAGTACCAGAGTAGCAATGGCTTGATGCACTGAAGTGGGCACTATGTACAACACCCGCACGATGGTGGGGTGCACATCAAGGAACTTTTGAAGACCGGTGCAAATGTAGAAGGATGATGCGCGTACGTTTTGGAAAACCCCAGCTTCAAATGAAAGCCAATCAGATGGGACAGAATGACTTGTGCGCCCACCTTTCCCGATGGGTATAGGCATATGTTGTACAGTCCACACAAACACACAACCTAGAGAATCGGAACAAACCATAGCTGCAGGAAGGGCGACGCACGTTACCAATTTTCCATGACAAAGCATTTGATAGGGTGCGCAAAGTACTTAACAAGGTTTACCAAATGAGATGAACTGATTGAGACCTGTGCGTGCCAACGGTTTGATGGGCCTATAGGACCATATGAAAAACCCTAAGCGTGCAAATGATTCCAAAGGTGTGAAATAGAGTAGAACCCGATATTTCTGAGGGGAATACCTAAAGGAATCTACACATAATACCCCCCACAGTGAGGACAACGCGCGGAGACTAGGATGAAGAAATCACACAGCTACACAAGGACATACAAATAAGGATTCGGGAAGCCATTCAATGAGGGAACCTTAGACTTTGCGAACTCGAAGAAGATCAGGTACGATTAAGGAAGAAAAGCATGTGGATGGACGTTGAAATCAGAAGACTAGAAAATGAGCTCACGTACGCATGCCTCATTCCTAAACTAAGGATGAAAAGGTGAGATATGGACGACCATACCACTGTGTTAGATGATTGTTGCCAGGAATTTATGACTCTGCTACCATGGCTGAGACCGCACCTTACCAAATGCAGTAACAAGGGGAGCACACCACATGAGGTAGAATGCATTGCGCCGACCACCGCGAGGGCAATTGAGGAGTGTCCACAAACTACAGTGGAAGGCGAATTGGAGTCTTGCATAGATGGTACGACCACCTCACTAGTCATAGGGAGCATAGTCTCAGTGCTCCAAATAGTTGAAAGAGAGCACAGGCCTCTAAAAGAGTATGTTTGGGAGCTGTGCGGTGAGGAAGATGCACACAGAATCAGCATGGTACGAGGTTCACACCCACGCACAAGGGGTTGCAATGCCACGCAGGTTAACCAAGAAGTAACCATTGATGTCACTATTCATGACAAGATGTCCAATTTAAGGCAAAAAGGAGCGGGCAGAGGGAAATTAAGGCATGAATTAAAAGCTAGATTTGGGATGATCTACCGCCAAGATTGCATTAATGACTCAGAAATTGGGGGAACGATCAAATTCAAATTCAAAAGACAATATAAAACTCCCAAGGCTAGCCACAAGAAAACACTTGTTTGTTTCATATTTGAGCTATTACGAAGAGCAAAAAGTGTTGAACACCAAGTGGTATTTGAGCCCCCAAGTTAGTGAACTACCATAGACAGTTCCAACGAAATGAAAACTACCAGGAGAGGTGTTGGTTTTATAGAGAGTATCGCCGAGGAAGTCGCACAAAGCCCTAAGGTGCAAGTGGAGTATGTGCCAGAAATTCCAAAATCACCTCGAATGCCAAGACCCAAGAAGGATACATAGGCTGCGGGACTAGTCTACATGTCCCCGCAAAATCCGCGGTTTGGTAAACTTTCCATGGAAGACAAGGGAAAGGCTGTCAACCTTGAGACAGATGATGAGGAGTAGGACCTCCAAGATTTCATAGAGGAGATAGAGGTGGATGAAGAAATGGAAGAAGACATCCAGTCGGTGCGCGCTGTAGCAAAAATCCCCAAGTACATCCCTCCGTGAAAAGGGAAAGCTAAAGTACCCAAAGATTTGGATGCTACTAAGAGTGCACTCCAAACCCTGCTCCTCCCAAATGCAATCCTGTTTGAAGGCTCGGTCTTGGGTCGTGTGCCCACGATGAAATTTGAAGAATGGGACCTCATGTACAGTGAAACGTTCCCACATTTACAGATAGTTAACCTCATGAGACAGAGTAAGGAGTGGCTAGTTACAATGTTAGAGCCACAGAAATGGTTGCGCGGCATGGAGAAGTTCAGGCTACTCCACCTACTGTGGATTCCGCATTTTCACTGCACACTAATCAAGATCTTTATCATCAGACAATTACTTTGCCTGGTGCATGATGGGTACTTGTGGATGGAAGAGCCTATTCCCATCATGGCAGAGCTTATTCATAGGATTTCTAGGCTTCCCTGTAAGGGAAAGGACCCCACAGAGATAGCTAGAAAAAGCAAAGATTTAGCACTCACAAAGGCCATGAAGAAGAAGTACAAATTGGAAAAGAAGAAGAGAGATTAAGTAATTAGTTGCATTAAAGACAAATGGGTGCTTCTAGCCATTCAACTGCTAGTCAGGAAGGTGATGAGAAAATGTCATGGTGATGAGGTACTAGCACCAGTTGTCGTGCTGGCAGAACAATGCGCAGAGGGGGTCCAATTCAACTGGGCCAAATTCCTCTTTGAACAATTTGTAACCAACTGCAAGGAAGCTCAAGAGCAAGGCAAGACCTTCCATTATGCGTGGTTTCTCTTATCTATATTACTAGTGGTCGAGGAAATTCTAGAGGACAGTCAGTTCCCTCCTATTGAACAGGACTTGCCAAAAGCTGAAAAATATGCGTTGCTCTAGGCTATGAACGAAGCCACGTGGATCCGTGAGAATAAGATCTTATGGGTGCTCATGGAGGTGAGCATCCAAATGTGGATTAATAGAAGGGCACCCTTATCCCTAACAGTGTATAGCAGTCTGCGGAGCTTTGTAGACTTCAAGGCAGATATGCACAACGTGTATATCAACGCACGCAAGGACCTGACACAGAACTAGACCAAGCTTCCTTTCATCGCAATTGATGACACCATCTTCTTCGTGCTCAACTCATGGCCTCCCGAGCGGCGCACCCCAGATCTGGTAGAAAGGGATAGATCAGTAGCACATAAGCATAAGGATGCAACCAAGTTGTGTGTCACAAAGTTACCCCAACAGAGGCGTAACTAACAAGTGGCTGCGGAGGTAAGGGCCACCTATAAAGCAAGAAAACAACTGCAGAATAGGAAAAGGTCACCGAAAGAATAGTAGTAGCATAAGCAATAGGAGCCACTGCGACAGAGGAGGAAGGAGGCCAGGATGTGTCTACATGATAGGGGCTAGATACAGTAGAAGGCGTGGACCCAAGCACAGCATCCACTCAACTGAAACGACTACATGTCACGGAGTAGTCAGGTCCACGTAAGAAGGCCAAAGATTCCAAATTAGACATCAAGCCAATTACGATGACAGAGGGTGACCTCTATGACATTGGTGACACAGTTCATGAGGTCACCCAGGAAGCACTCCAGGAAGATATGACAGAGAAATAGAATGTGTTGGGGGCCACAAGGGTGAAGCTATAGGAACTTCAGGTGTAGGCCACATAGGAAGGAACAGTAGTTGCCTACGGTGTTGCAGGTACATCAGCAGCGGAGCAGCTATTGCACATAAGAATGACCAACACCATAGTGTTGCTGGAAGGAGCACTAATAGTGGAAAGCGAGGAGGACCGAGCCGTGGTGGGCAGCATCAAGGGACTTGGCCTAAACTTTGTTGCCCTTCCACGAGATACATTATATCAGCTATAGGAGGGAGCAATAGCAGAACTCCGCGCTAGGGAAGGATGTGCAGTGTAGATGCTTAGCGAACAGAGAATCAACATTGAGTAGCTTAGTCTCTAGCATGATGAAGTGCTTGTACGGAAGCAGCAGCTGGAGAAATTGGTAGAGGAAGCATGTTGCCGTGTTCAAGAGCTAGAAATCGCAACAGACCTACCAGTTGGAAAACAAATCCACAAATTAGCTAGTGGGTTCCGTGAGGAAAACAAGGAAGAAATGAGGGTACAGCTGGACCTCAACCTTCAGATTGTCAAATTACAATTAAAGGCATAGTTCTCTACACCACCAGAAGTTAGGGAACAATGCATTGGTGCTATGAAGAAAGGGCTAAAGGAAATAGGATAGGTAGTACAGAACTGCACTACTATGTTGGAAGAATCCTTCATGGTCCTCACTTCATTACAGGAGGACCCCAACATACAGCACTTGGAAACAGAGGCATGGGAGATTCAAGTGTAGTATGATAGTGTGCGCAGAATGACAAATATAGTTGTCTTGACCCAGCGGCTTGCGAAGCTACAATAGGAAAAGGCATTGAAGGAATAGGTGGATGCCGCGTGGGAAAAACAAGTAGTCCTTAAAGCACACGTCCAACCTTGGATTGATGAGGCCTTCCTCATCACTGCAGACATCGAACGAAAGCTCACATGGATGAAGGTGATGCATGACTTAAGATAGGGATTTTCCCCTCACAACAAGCATTCGACCGAGAAAGTGGAGCAGATTCAGAAAACTGCAAATCAATGCATCGCAGACCTCCAGGAAGTGCAGGAACGATTGGAGGGGCTCCGTCCCAAGATTGTTGCACCAACAGAGTGACTCAGGACAGGTCATGATGATTGTGTTGGGGGTCTATTGGGCATGGAATCCCCCCACAATAGGTTTTTGGGGCTTAAAGCCCAAGTTTTGGTCAAAGATATTGTAAAACTCTGTGAATTGTGGGCACTGAGCACGAAGTATACAATTGAGTCATAGGGTTGTCCACCCTAAACATTGTATTGTAAAATAGTGTAAATTTGGCCTACCCATGGTTAGCAGACCATGGGATTGTATAAGTAGAGCGAGGCTCTAATATTGTAAAGTGAGCGAAGAAAGGATGAAGAGATGAATAACGAAGGAATGATTTGAGCTTAGAGTAGAGTTCTAAGTGGCTTGGGTTGTAGTAGTAGGAAGAGGCTCTGTAGCTGAGTGCGTAGAGGCCTAGTAGAGTCCGCAACTGAGTGCGGGGACCCCTGCAGCTGAGTGCACAGGGCGGTGTCAGGTTTGTAAGCAAGATTGAAGATTAATAAAAGAGAAGTTGATTTCTATTCCTGTGTATTTGTTGTGCATTATCTTCTTTATGTTTGTACTCAGTTATGTATTCCGCGCATTGATATAATTGATATATATGTTGTAATAACCATAAATCTTACACACACAAGTTAAGTAATCTATTAATTAGCAAGAATCGTGGGTATTATACGGGTCGCACCTCGAGTAGGGTTGCATGGAAGCTGCATTATAGGTTGTGAAGGGATCATAAGTGCGCATAGCGACAGGTTAGACCATGGACCTCCTGAAGCCCATTAGACATCCCTAGGGTGTGGAAACCTGGTTCTATCACCCTACCATACTACTTCGGGTGAGACCTCAGTCCGTGCTTTGTGGACTATTGCCGAAAGGGCCAGTAGTACTAGGATTTGCTTGACTAAATCACCTTTGAACCTAGTTCAAGCCCCACTAAGCCAACAATAGTGTTGGGCAAGAGTTCAATGATGATTTTTAAGGAAGGAATCTAACACTTGATTATTGAAGTTGCTTCTAGGCCATAAGCCAATTGAAAAGGTGTGAAGCATGCAATAGTTTTAACGAAAGTTCGGTATGCCCATAGTGCAGGATATAATATTCAATTCCAGTGAGTTTTATGATTCCCTAATAACCTACTAATCATGGTTTTTAAGATTCCATTGACGACCTCTACTTGACCATTAACTTGGGGGTAGTAGGAGAATGATTGATCCTGGCGAAAACCTAGCAGCAACGTTAAGTTAGACATCATGTGATTCTGAAAATGAGACCCATGGTCTATAACGATCGTGTGGGGCACACCGAAGAAATAGATGACCTGATTAAAAAGGAATATTGCCACAATTTCTCCATAAGCCTGGAAGGTGGGAAGGGCTTCAGTCCATTTCGTGAAATAGTCCACAGCTACAATAACATAGTTGTGTCCAGAAGAGGAAACAGGGTTGCAAGTTATGAAGTCTATCACCCATTTGGTAAAGGGGCCAACAGAGATAATCAGGTGCAGTAGGGCTAGAGAAGCATGCATTTTCTTTGTACACTTGACAAGGATGGCATTGTCGGATAGCCTTGATACAATCTTTGAACAAGGTCGTCCAGTAGTAGCCTGCACGCAAAATTTTCAGAGCAGTAGATATGCTAGAAAGATAACTGCCACATGCCCTAGCAGGGAAGTCATTTAAAACGTGTTCTACCTCTTCATGAGTGAGGAAATGTTGAAGAACTATATCTGTGCCATGGCGATATAATGTATCGTTAAGCACTAAATAGTGTTGCGCTTGGTGGCGGATGCGATGACGGTCACCTGATGATAGCTCAGGGTGGAAAAATTTCACTTGGAGGTAGACAAGAATGTCACCATACCAAGGGTCAATATCATCAATAAGATAGATAGCTTCATTCGGAAGAGGATCATGGGCTATCTCATTAGGATCGACAATGGGAGATCCGACAAAAGTTCGGCGAAGACTAAGGAATTTTTCACCTTGGCAGTAGTGAAAACCAAATCAAATTGTTGGAGGATCACAATCCATTTTGAATATTTCCCTCCAATTAGTTGACGAAACAAAATGTGTCTCATTGGATTCTCCAAGGTGATGAAAGTAGTCTATCGTAGTAGTATGTAATGTCGAAAGTGGTTGATAGCAAATACAACTACCAAGCACAGGTTTTCCACATGTGAATATCTAAGTTCGGTCCCAACCAGGCATTTCGATAGATAACATATTACATGTTCACTCTGTTCATCATGAGTTTGAACCAAGATAATTCCTAGAGAGGATGATGAAGCTGCTAGATATAAAAGAAAGTCATGCCCATAATTGGGAGCACTAAAGAGTGGGGCTGATATAAGTACCTTTTTCAAGGCATCAAATGATCATTGAGCTTAATCATCCCATAGATACGACACTCCCTTCATAAGTAGGTGCATAAAGCCTTTCGTTAACTCAGCATAGTTTACGATGAACCGTCATAAAAAGTTTTCTTTCCCTTGCAAATGTTGGAGCTCCAGAATGGATTGTGGTTTAGGCAATTGAGTAATTGCCTTTACCTTATCGAGATCAACCCTAATCTTATACTTGGAGACAATGAATCCAAGTAAGCATCTAGACTCGACAAAGAAAACACATTTATGCGGATTCAGACGTATGTTATAAAACTGGCACCTAAGAACGATAACTCTTAAATGATCTAGGTGTTGCGCTCACTTCTTGAAATGGGCTGGAAGGTCATCCAAGTAAACCCGAATGATATGTCTGATATCATGAAATGCGTAGTCCATGGCCCTTTGAAATGTTGCTCCAGCATTCTTTAAACCAAATGGGAGTTTTCAATAGGCAAAGATTCCCCACGGGGAAACAAAGGTGGTCTTATGCTGGTCTTTTGGTTTTATAGCAATCTAGTTGTAACCTGAGAAACCATCCATGAATGAGAATGATTCCCAACCAGCGCAGTCGTCAATGATTTGGTCAATGAACGGTGTTCGATAATTATCCTTTAGACACACAACATTCAAATCTTGATAGTCAACACATACACAGATGGTTCCCTATTTCTTATTGACAAGAACCAGATTGGAAACCCATTCCATTAAGGGAACAGGGTAGATGAAACCAGCACGTAACAACTTTTCCACCTCAGTCTTGATGGCTGCCATTTTGCGGGGGTGGACTAGTCGAAGCCTTTGGCAGACATGTTTAGCATTTTCGTATATCTTGATCTCATGCTCAACAATAGAAGGATCTATGCTGAGAATTTCCTCATAAAACCAAGAAAATACATCATGGAATTCCTTAAAAAGGTAGGTGGAGCTTGCAATTTCCTCAGGATTGTAATTGGCTCCAACCTAGATGTTTTCTATGATGCATGTTGTGACAGAAATATTTATGAGCAATGTCTTTGAAATGTTGCCCATGTTTCCTTCCGAGTCCAAAGTTTGGATAGTCGTATATGGTGAGGAAACAATTTCAAGTGCGTCAGATGACAGGATTTGAAGAGGCATCATGTTCAAATCAGATATCGAAACATGATGGTGCGAGTCCTCCCAAGGTCGCTCTTCTAAACTCATGATCTCTCTAATAGCTTCATCTGTAGGTAGGACTTGATTGAGGGGATCGAAAGAAGGAGCAGTTATGGGAGGGGTAGTGGTGTCATTGTTCGTGACCAAAGTGAATGGATACTTGGATGTAGATTGAATGTCCTGGTAGAACAATTTAGTTGGTGACAATGGTATTTGTTCCCCATAAGTGTCAATGTCTGAAGGGGCCAGTAGGATCCAAGGATCAGCCAGTTCGTGAGGAATATATGAAACAATATTGACCGTCTGTGGAACCGCTGATGGAAGAAGAGGGAAACAACCCATTAGGGAAGAGCCCTTCAGTAGACCAGTACCATTACTAACGTAAGAGTTAGGTACACCACTCACTAAGGGTACAGAGCCACTGGGTAACGAGAATAATCAAGGGTGCAAAAGGACAGCTAGTTCACTGTGACTATATTTCCATCCATGGAAATAGGATGATGTGAAAGACAATAGACACAATGGAAATCATGGCATAAGTCCAACTTTGACCCAATAAGAGATTATATTCAAGCTTTCCATCTTAGACTTCGATGTCCACCATTAACGTTTTCCCATACAAGGTGATGGGGTACCTAGCTAGGTAACCTTTTGGGATGAAAGTGTGGTCATTGAAATATTTAAGGGAATTAGACAATAGGGATGGTGTTGGAGAACCCAAAGCGAGCCAACATGAAAATGACATTACATAGGTTGAAGCACCTTCATCAATGACAGTTCTATGTATTCCTTTACCTTTCGAAAAAATTTGCACCTGAAATGCAAGCTGGTGAGAAAGGGGAGGTTTACATTTTTCCATGTCAAAAATTGCAAACATGGAATCCTGAGGGTCGATACCACCAATAGTTGAAAGCAGAGCTTTCCTTTTTTCTAGACAGGTTTGTAATACTTCGAGTGTCGACATAGCCGATGACGCTTGCGCCAAGTCTTCTACAATACTATAGTTTTAGGCGGCATGTGCAAATGTATTATGTGTTGTGCGACGAAGTGCCCCTTTAGGGGGGAAAACCAGAAGGTTAGCAACCAGCCTTTTGAGATGAATATCGTTAGGTGGTGGTGGATTTTGACTTGAGGATGGTTCCTCTGCATGAGTGATTGGATCTCCATAAAATTTGGCTCTAGTTTGTAGATCTACTATTTTAAAGGTGTAAAGGGTAGATGGTCCTTCACCAGCTCAAGGATGTTGTGAACCGCCATTTCCCCCTTACGGGGGTTGGGGTTGGTTTGCAATAAAGTGTTGTTTTTGTTAAGCAGGGTAAGGGTTATTCAGGACAGTAGGGGTCGTGCTAGTGTCCTTTTTAGCAATGCAATATGTGCATTCTTGAAGATGCAGACAATGATAGGTCATGTGGTCTTCAGCACAGATTCTTCAAGGGAATCTAGCAAGTTTATCCTTTCCATCATTAGAGGGTGCAACAACCTTCTACTTTGGGTTTCGCTACATTATTGACTGCTCTTCAGAAGGAGTGGTATTTTTCTTATTCTTCTTATTATTACCACCAGGTTTTTGTGTAGACTACACAGAGTTTATCACAGTGGTAGGAAGAGCAGTTGATTTGGTAGAGGGGTCCACTGACATTTGGGCAATGTGACCACTGAGTTGTTTTACAACATCGCTGAAGGTTGCATTGATAATCCCATTGACTATATTGTGACAACATTAGTAAAGTTTTCAGTTTTTCTAATCTCCTGCATTAGTCAAAGGCCCCCCTTGTGGCACACGAGACCTATGGTATAACTCTTTTTACCTTGATTTACTTTAGTTTGTAGCATAACTTTGTTGTACTTTGTTCTTTCATAGTTAGATACTATGTTTTCTTATAGCTAGTCTCACGAGTTTTTACTAATTGTCTTTCTTCTCTTATAGGTTTAGATCACGCACTTGAAATATAAAAAACACAATAGTATTTACCTCCAACATTCTATTCACACACTTATAATTTAGGATTTATCATCCACTTGCATAATACATAACTGACATTATAGGGTTTCATATGAAATACTTCTAAAGTGTCGATCACATGTTTCTTATAATTGAATTCAAAAGTTTTCCACGTAATATTTTTCTAAGTTTTCTCAAGATTAAAAGTTGCTTTCATAGAATAAATTCTTATACTTTCATTAGAATAGGTTTATTTCTCTCATAATAGTTTCCTTTACTATCATTAGATTAATGTTTTACTACTTTCTTATATTAGTTGTCTTTGATTTCGTTGAATAAATTCATTGTCTTCTTAGCATAATTTCCTTTTTGTTCATTTAAAGATTAGATTTCACTTCTTTCCTTAGCAGAGTTACTTTATTTTTGCTATATTAGGTTCATTTTCTCTCCTAGAATAAATGTTTATGCTTTCATAGAATACATTTCAACTATTTTCCTAGAGCCTAATTGTCTTTCTTTCCTAGAATAAAATTCATTCTTACTTGATCAAATTTATGTGTTTCCCTTAGAATACAAATTTCATGCTTGCACAAGAATCAAGTGCGTGTGAATTTACCATAACAAATTCCATTATGCATTGAGGAATAGAATCATACATTCACTCATACAATGGACTTTCTTGTTTTCCTTGATTTTCATGCTTTGAGATTGCACATTTCTTTCACGAATATTAGATTTCATTTCTTTTGTAGATTAATAATTTGATTTCTGTTAACAAATTAATGAATGATTTCATTTCATTTATTTTTCTTTCATAGAATATATTTCATTTACTTGCATATATTAATTCTTTATTTCTTATATGTAGACCAAAGCTTTACTTTAGCATCACATTCAAAAGTTGATTTCCTAACAGATATAATGTAGTGTACTTAAGAAATTTACTTACCTAGATTGATATTTTAATGCAATGTAATGTAAAAGAATAATTAAATTACTTGAGTTTTTTTGGTGTCTTTTCCTTGTTACAGAGTTGAAGGGTAGAGAGAGAGAGAGAGAGAAATGGGGGGAGAGGCAAAGGGAGGTGGGAAAGCAAGGGAGAGAGAGTAAGGAATAGAGATAGGACTTGAGAGAAAAAGGAGAGAGTGAGGGGGAGAGAGATAGAGATTGAGGGGGGGGGAGAGAGAGAGAGAGAGAGAGAGAGAGAAGACTAAATACATAGAAAGATAGAGGTGGAGAGAGAAAGAGGGTGTGACAAGGGAGAGATTGAGAGAGAGTAATCAAGAGAGGAGGAAAGACGAAATAGAGAGAGAAAGAGAGGAGAGAGAGATAGTGAATGGGAGAAGAGAGAGAGAGAGGGAGACATAGATGGGGGGGATAGAAGGGGAGAGAGAGAAGGAGATAGGGAGGGATATAATGATAGAGTTTGAGGGCAAAGAAAAAGAGAGAGAGAGAGAGTAATAATGGGTAGACATAGAGGGAAGTGAGGGAGAAATGGAGAGAGAATCAAGAAAAGAGAGAGAGATTTAAAGGGGAAGAGGTAGGGAATATATATAATAATATATATAATATATAATATATATATATATATATATATATATATATATATATATATATATATATTATATAGATAGATATATAATATATAGATAGATAGATATAGATATAGATATATCTATGTATGTATGTATGTGTCTATGTGTGTGTGTGGAGAGAGAAAGAGAGTGATGAGGGAGAGATGGAGAAAGAGTGAGGGAGAGAGGAGAGGAGGGAAAACAAAGAGAGCTTGGGAGGTAAGGGGAAGATAGCGAGGGAGACATAGAGATGGAGGGGGTGAGAGGGGAAAAAAGAGAAGGAAAGGGGGAGGGAGATAATGATAGAGTTTGAGAGAGAGAGAGAGAGAGAGAGAGAGAGAGAGAGAGAGAAGGAGATGGTAGATAAAGGGAGAGAGAGGACTTGAGAGAGAAAATAAGAGATGTAGGAAGAGAGATGGAGTTGGAGGGGAGGAAGAGAGAGAAGAAAAAATATATAGAGAGATGGAGGCGGAGAGAGAGAGGGAGACACAAATATGGAGTGGGGAGATAAGGGGGGAGAGAGGAGGAGATAGGGAGGGATATAATTCCTAGAATAGATCCATCTTAACCCCATATCTGTGAAACGCTAAGAGGGATAAAATATATCGAGGTGTAAATCTCATTTTTGAGTGAAAATTTTGAGGAAAGGTTCACATCTTGAGATATTTGATCCCTCTCAGAACTTGATAGATCTAGGGTTAAGTTGGATCTATGTATTGTAGTATAATTATGTAGATGTATTTTTTGAACTGTGGGGAGGAATTGATTTCAGCAAGTTCAATCTTCCCCTCAAATGTCGATTTTGTTAGAGTAGTCTAGCATCATGGCCTCTCACAAAGCATTGAGTTTTCAAGTCTATCAAATTACATCTTTCCATCCTTTCCTATGGTGGAATATTTGAGAAAGATATATCTCATCCATGTGAAGCCTATATCCTAATATGTTATTTCTATTATGGTTCCTCAAACATCCATCAATGGTTCCCATTTTCCCTCATCCTCTCTACAAATAAGACACAAGTTAGGGTTTGCAAAAATTTGAGTAAGGTTTTGGCCTAAGAATATTTCCAAGTCATAGGGAGAAAATTACCACACCCAAAAAAAAAAAGAGATGACAAGGTAAGTATGGTGGTTGGGGAGGACATACATTTATTAAATATTCCATATATTGAAGAATGAAATAGTTGGTCAATTGTATGGTAAAAATATGGGCTCTAGAGTGGTTCATAGATTATGGCTATGGGTTATAGTTTTATATTATTCTTATTGTCTCATGGATGGTTGATTTCCAATTTTCCTTCCTCATAGGACAAGAAAATATCTTGAACACTAATTGGTTCTAGGGCCCTTGAGGTCTCTTCCTTAAAAAAATGGATATCTCCTATGATCATAAAACAGGACCTCTATCCATATCTCAGATATGGGAAATCCTTCCAAGTTTTCCTACACAATTATGGTTGGAAAATTTCCTCATAGTAATATGAAACAAAATCTATCACTTCATAAGAGTAGAGAATGATTCAAAGTGCAAGATTGACCATTGTTGTCTCTAGTAATCGACATAAGTGGAAATTTATAAGGGGCTCTTGGATCATATAGATATTTTAATTGCTGATTCATCTTAGAATAAAAAATGGATCATTGGAGAGTCTCATTCAAGCGTTTTAGTTTCAAATCTTTAGGTAATGCTCAATCCCAGTGCAAATCACTCCAATTTAGGTTAGACCATTTCAAAAGATCATGGCATTTGAAGC
The DNA here is from genome assembly GCA_000404065.3 of Pinus taeda. Lineage (NCBI taxonomy): Eukaryota > Viridiplantae > Streptophyta > Pinopsida > Pinales > Pinaceae > Pinus > Pinus taeda. Next base: position 10,288 of record APFE030701475.1, on the reverse strand, counting down.
TCACTCAAAAAAAATTTGTGAGTGAGAATCTCCTCATAGGTTTTTGAAGGGTTAGGATATTTTTATTTATTTATTTATAAGTGCATAAACATTTTTAATGAAAATACCAAGACAAAGGATATGTTTATGGCCTTCTCTCCCCAACTGGACAAGTATTCTTCTCATCCTATCACAAACCCTCCTATTTTTATTTGGTTGGTGACACAGTTCTAGGCTTCATCGCCCTTGTCTCTCCTGCTCCAACCATAGTAGTTCCCTTTTAGATTCCCTTCCTTCATGTCCCCCTCCATCTCATTCCATTTTTTTTTAATGGGGTTTCCCCTTTCTCCTTAATTTCTATTAATAATTATGAGGAAATTGTTGGCATAATTTCATATCTAGCTGATAAGAGTCCCTCCCTCTAATGTGTTTCTTCATTATTGAAGTTAGGCTTCATATAGTGCAATGTTATGAAGATTGATTATCTTACACTCCCATGCCAAAGTTGAAGATATAGGTTCCATCAAGGTAGGCCTATATTTGGTAAGACTCAAGTGGGGAGGAATTTCCACTTTTTGTTTGAAAAAATGAAAGCCAAGAGAGGAATTCATTATGGAAAAAAATCCACCATCACATTTGCCCTTAGACAAGGAAATGCTCAATCTCAAGTTCCTCCATGATTTGCCACTCTCTAAATAATAGAGGGTTATGAAGCTCTTCAAAGCTCTTAGCACTAAAATGTATATTGAGATATTTGACTCTGGACCTGTTTTCTTGTAGGAAACTGTATGTTTGGTCTTAAAAACATAAGCGTGTTTGTTTCCATAGTTAAAATATTAGGGATATGTGGTAGAAAACTTATTGGATTAACTAGTGGCCTGATTATACCATGGAATCCCTTCTTCTCACAAAAACCTATTTCTTCTTTTCCATTAGGGATATCAATGGACATGGAAAATTTATGCCAGGGAAAAATTGTTCACTTCAAAATTTATGGTTTGTATCTCGATAGAAATCCTTTTTGGTAATATATTATTTCTTTAAGATCCCCCACAACTCCTTTGGAAGTGTTAGGGGGTGATATTTATTTGACCTTATCTCTTGTGATGTGTGGGGTTTCCAGTTGATAAGGGACCCACTTGAATGTGTTGGAAATAATACTGAGAGGGGGGGTGAATCAGTATTAGCAATTTAACATTTTTTTCATTTCCATAAACAAATTGATATATGCTACTTCAGTTAATTAAACTTGCGTATATACGCAATTGTTTTTAGAGAAAACCGTGTATATCTTGCATACTTCTAATTTAGTTAGCTCAACTTAATCTGTGTATTAGAACCATAAAATAGTAATCAAGTGCAGTAAACAGTACAAGAAGTCACACACATGAACACAAGATATAAGGTGGAAACCCAATGTGGGTGAAAACCACCTGTTGCAATTCGTCTCTATCTTCTTTTAATAAGAATCTTCTTTTTACAATATTTCTGTACTGGTGTAGTCTTATACCAGTACGCAGGCTTCTACCTGCAGAAGGATACAACCTTCCCTCATTCTCCAGCTTATCCTGGAAGGGAGCTACAACCGCCTTAGCTCTTGTATTAGCTGATGTACTAGTACGTAGGTGCTGACCTATAGAAGGCTACAACCTTCTCTTTTCTTCTAGGGACCACGTTTCATAAATTTTCAGACTAGATCCATCAATAACATCAATCAAACATCAAATATATCTGCATCAAACAATCTCCTTTAAACCAACCAAAAACTGAATCAAGCAATCACTTCTCTGAATGTTGTAACCAGAATATAGTAACAGTAACCAGAAATCAATCCTGAACCCAGAACACTGCAGCAATAAATAGAAGTAGCTAAAACATATTTTATGTGACGTACACTACTTCAATATGTAGAACCTATGTGCATACGCTATTATATTAAGGAAAACCTACGTATACGCTGTTTTGAATTACAGAACCAGCATGTATATGTGCCTTTGTTATGCTGGACCTGCATACAGACCTGTAAAATATAATTTAACCTTTTCAACTATTCAAACATCAGTTATACCCAGATCATCAGATTTACAGATCAAGTCATGTGCCAAATATAGAAGATCAAAATCACACAAAGATACTTCTCTTCAAGCCTTAAGATCTTGACCCATCAATAGAACTATTCTTCTTCTAGTGCTCAGGTTCCTCCTTGATTTAGATCCAGCTATGCACCATAACCCAATGACTAGTATTCTAGATCTTGCTCTTCATAAGATATTCAATACCTGAGCACCTTTGCCTAATGATCTCCTTCACCTTTTATAGTCTTAGGCCTTGCTCAATACCATGTTCCAAAACCACTTAGAACTAATACCTGGGTCCAAATACCTGGGTTCAACCCTTCAGATGAGATACCATGGTCTAAAAAACATAGGTCCAAATACCAAGGACCAAAAACCAAGTTTTCCAAATTGTACGCGCTTTTCTGTGCATGAAAGTGCGTGTATAAGCATACGCGCCTTTTGGTCTGTGAATTCGTGTGTATACGTGGCTTGGTCAATGAGAACCTACCTATACCTCCTTTTCCTTTATTCTGAGAGCCTTTGAGCCTGAATTGTCATTTGAGTGATTTGTCGAGTGAGTTGCCATCAAGGACAATACCTGTGCCATAGTGCCAAGCCTGTGTCATAATGCCAACATCTCCCCCTTTGGACTTGATGAAAACCCCAAGTCACTCTCCCCCTTCGTCATCAAGGGAAAAGGGTTATGCTCCCCTTGAGTACATGCTTGAATCTTTGCTCTGTTGTGATGTCCATGCTCTCCCTGACTGTAGGCAAGGTTTGCAAAATGATGTTCCACAACAAAGAACATGACTCTATACATCATAAATGACCTTCCTATCACCAAAGACTCATACATACATACATCTCCCAACCAAGTGGGGATATACGAAAGTTGACTCATCCACCCAATCACGTGGGAATAGACCAAAAATTTATACATGATACAACAAGAATATTACATCATCCATCCCAAGCATAGTGGGGAACCAAAATATGTCATTAAATGACCTTGATAATAAAATAAATACATGACATAGAGACCAAATATCTAAGAAAAGACTATGATAGTCATCAACAACTATTATCAGCAACATTTATCTATCACCATCTGGACCATCAACCATGATCTCCCTCTGCACTTGTTCCACTTGAATAAAAAACAACTATGAAGTTGTACTAAGATCTTCTAAGATAATGCCAACAATGCATTATTAGAAGTATATTCTCCCCCTAAACTTGTGCCGGATGTTCTCTGTCAGACCCATATCAGACTATTTTCATCTTGAGTCTGACCCAATTTTTTTCTTCAAACCAACATATACGTGACTGTATCCACAGAACCAGGCATATAAATGGATGCTCTTCATGAAACTCGCGTACAACCACTTTTCTTTAAAATATATAAGTGTCAACAGCAAGATGATCCATCAACTACTCCCAGCTTCTATGTGAGGTATTCAAATGTCTCCCTGGGCAGTGGTTTGGTGAATATATCATAAACCTGTTCCTCGGAGGGAACATACTCCAATTTGACCTTTTATTCAAGTACTTGTTCCCGGAGAAAATGGTATTTGATAGGTATGTGCTTGGTATTTGAATGCATGACTAGATTCTTTGAAATACTGATTGCACTTGTATTATCACATAAAATGGAGATAGGTGGAGTACAATTGATTTGAATGTCTTGCAATGTTTGCATCATCCAAAGGAATTATGTGCAGCAAGATGCAATAGCCACATATTCTGCATCAGCTATAGATAATGCAATTGAACTTTGTTTCTTGCTGAACCAAGATACTAATCTGGATACCACAAGCCATAGTTTTGTGTTCCTTGAAGATATTTGAAAATCCTTTTAATTGCCTAAAGGTGTGCTTCTTTTGGATTAGCCTGGAATCTTCCAACTATTCCCACTGCATGCATGATGTCTGATCGGGTACCTGTCAGATAGAGTAGACTACCAATCATGGATCTATAGGTTGGTTGATGTACTATTGCTGATTCATCATTTGCATTGAGGTTGCATCCTATTACCATAGGAGTACATACTGGTTTCGAATCTTCCATGCCATATTTCTTCAAGATCTGTTTGAGGTACTTGGTTTGTGATAGAAAGACATCGTATTTGTTTTGTTGGACTTGTAAACCAAGAAAATATGTGAGCTCACCAAGTAAGGACATTTCAAATTCTTTCTGCATCACCAAAGTAAAGTTTTGACTCATGGTTTCTTCATTGCTACCAAAGATGATGTCATCAATATACACAACAAGTATTAGCAATTTATCATTGTCAATTTTTATATATAGATTGCTATATGCTAATCCTTTTGAAAAACCTTGTTGATGGAGGTATTTGTCCAAACGATAATACCAAGCCCTTGGAGCCTATTTAAGACCATAGAGAGCCTTTCTGAGTCTGCATATAAGTTTTGGATCATTTCCAAGGATAGATCCATCTGGTTGCTCAATATACACTTCTTCTTCTAAGTCTCCATTTAGAAAGGCAGATTTCACATCCATTTTATATACTTTGAACTTTTGAAAGCTAGAAAGAGTAAGGAACATTCTTATGGCTTCAAGTCTGGCAACAAGTGCAAAAGTTTCTTCAAAGTCTATACCTTCTTGTTGAGCATACCCTTTACAAACAAGTCTTGCCTTGTTTCTAATAACATCTCCATTTTCATTCAGCTTGTTTTTGAATATCCATTTGGTCCCTATGACATTCTTATCATTAGGTCTAGGAACCAATTCCTAGGTGTTATTCTTTTCAATCTACCCAAGTTCTTCATTCATGGCCTTGACCCAGCATTCATCTTTGCATGCTTCACTTATATTTTGTGGTTCGATGGAGGAGAGCAATGCTAGATAGCTTGAAGCTTCTGTAATAGTTCTTCTTGTTTGTACACCTGCCTCTTTCTGCCCCAAAATTTGAGTCTTTGGATGGTTCTTCTGGATGCACCTGGATGGAGTCTTTTCTTCTACCCTTATCTGTTCTTATGGTGCCCCATAAGTTTTTTCTTCAGCATTAGTTTGATTTGATGTTGAAGGATAGTCCTCAAAACTTCAGTTTTTATCTGCTTTGGATTGTTGTCTACTTCATCAACCACCACATCAATACTTTCAACAAATTTTCCAAGTCTTTTGTTGTAACACTTATATCCTTTGCTTCGGGAAGAATAACCAAGGAGAATGCCTTCATTTGCTCTAGGTTCAAACTTGCCAAGCTTTTCATCAGTCCTCTTGATGTAACATTTGCTTCCGAAAACTTTGAAGTATTTTATAGTAGGAGTCTTACCATAACAAATTTCATGAGGACTTTGAGTGTTGTTTACCTGGACATTTGTTTTGTTGAGAATAGTAACGGCATCAAATGCAGCTTCACCCGAGAAGGTTGTAGGAGTTCCAGACTCATCAAGCATAGCATGAGCCATTTGTTGAACCATTCTGTTCATCCTTTCTACCACTCCATTTTGCTGAGGAGTCCTTGCAGTAGAGAATTCCCTTCTTATTCCATGTTCTTCACAAAAATCAAAAAATTCATCTGAGGTAAATTCCCCTCCTCGATCAGACCTGAGGCATTTTATTTTGTGATCTGATTCATTTTCAACCAAGGCTTTGAAAGCTTTGAACTTTTCGAAAGCTTCGTCTTTATGCTTCAGAAGTCCTATCCAACACATCCTGGAAAAGTCATCAATGAACAATATAAAGTAATCTTCTCCATGAGGTGACTTTTTCCTTGATCGACCACATAAATCAGTATGGACAAGTTCAAGTGGCTTACTAGATGATCCTTCCTTATCAGGGAAATGTGTTCTAGTTTGCTTACCAAACTGACATGATTTGCATATTGTATTGTCTGGAATTCTGATGTTAGGAAGATCGCGAATAGCTTGATATTTGCATGCTTTCCTTATCTGAGGGAATCTTAGATGCCCCAATCTTTTGTGCCATAGCTAGTGTTCATCATTTTTTCTTAGATAGCATTGTTGTTGTCCTCCCTTGAGTATGTATAAATTATTTGGAGTTCTTATGCCTTTGATCACTATTTCTCCTGTATCAAGCTCACGAACAATACATCCATTTGATCGAAATACTACCTCATTTCCTTAATCACACATTTGACCAACACTCAATAGATTATGCTTTAAGCCATCAACATACATAACATTTCCAACTTTGACCTTTTCTTTTAAAAGAATAGAGCCTTTACCTTTTATGAGTGCAGGGGTGTCATTTCCAAATGAGACCTTCCTTTCCTTTTCTAAGGCACTATATAACTGAAGTTTTTCTTTATCACCTGTCATATGTTTCGAGCATCCATTGTCGGTGTACCACTAATTTTTTTGTCCTTCCACATATAAGGCTATACCACATCTTTCTGTTTGCAGTTCTTTCTTTCTCCATGTTTTCGGACCCAATGATGCTTGCTCCTTCTGAGATGTTTGTTGAAACTTACTCTTGCATTCAGAATCTTCATGACCAAAGTTGTTACAAATAGAGCATTCTATTTCATTTTCAAGAGCAGAAAAGTTATTGTAGGTTCTCTTCATGATCCCAGTCACACTCCTTTGATTTCATGATGCTCTAGTCATGATGGTCTTGTCGGCAACACATTGAGTAGCTTTGTGTCCAAAGTTATGACATGAGAAACATTGGCCATTAAAGAAATTCCTGCGATTATCAAATCTACTGACCAGGTGACTGTAGTTTCCATTGACATTCATTCTTGAAGCAAATTGGGAATGATTTACCTGTGGTTGGTTATAGCTTTTGTTCATCCTTGAAGTAGATTGACCCTGATTTACTTGGTGATTCACTTTATGCCTTTGCCGACGATTGTCAACCTGTTCACTTCTCCTTGCTGCATCAAGATAACTTTTGGAGGTGGATGGCTTCTGTGCTTGAGATGCTTCTTCAGTATATCCAAGACTTGTCTTTACTAGAGGAGAACATTGCACTTTGATAATCTCATCTAAAGTTTCAAATCCTTTAGCAAATCTAAGATTAAGAGCTTTCGTTTTCTCAATATCTTTTCTAAGTACCACAATTTCACATTCTAACTTTTCATTGTGTTTTTCCCTTTCAGCAAGTTGGAATGTTAGAGTATTTATAATCATACTATTTTCTTCTAGACAAATTTTAAGTTTATAAATTTCTTCATAGAGACCATCTTCATCTATAGCATCCAAGAAATCATCATCTTCAAAAGCCATCAAAAGTCTATAATCATTACCATGTTCATCTTCATCACTATTTGAAAATCCATCGTTGTCTTCATGTGTATAATAGCTCTTCTTACTTACGCTCTGTTTTCTATTCCATTTAACCGGTTCCTTACCTTTATCAAGATTATCTTTATGAGGACATTTGGCTACATAGTGACCAACTCTTCCACAAGCAAAGCATTTGAAAGGTAGCTTATCTATGAATCTTCCAGAGCCCCATTGAAGGTTCTTGACAAAGTTTCGTTCTTCCTCTCCTTCTGACGTATGTATTGACTCATTGTATTCTCCTTTTCCTGAAGCTTTGAATGCAGATTCTATCATGTCTGATGGACCCCCTTTTCTCATTTCGAAAGCAGTTATAATTCCATGCAGCTATGACATGGTAATACTCTGAAGGTTATGCTTTTCTTCTATGGCAGAAACTTTTGATTCAAACTTAGAAGACAAAGATCTTAGAACTTTTTCAACTAAAGTAACTTCTTTTATCTCTTCACCCAAGTTTTTCATGCGATTAACAATATCATCTATACATAAGAAATAATTAGCTACACTTTCATCATTTTTCATTCTAAGAGTTTCATATTGAATTCTGAGAGATTGTAGTTTTGCACATTTTACCTGATCGTCTCCTTCATAACTTAGAATGATCTTATCCCATATTTCTTTGGCAGTTTTGAGCTGCATAACCTTGACGAATTCTGATTGAGATAGACTCCGCAATAGAGTATTGACAACCTTTGCATTTGTTTCATACTACTTTTTACTAGTCGTATCTATAGGAGTTGCTGATGGAAATGTGTATCCTCCTTCCACGATATCCCAAACTTCTGTGCCAAGAGATTGAAGATAGCCTGTGGTTCTTACCTTCCAATAGATGAAGTTGCTCCCATCAAAGATTGGTGGCCTCATGGATGCCTCTTCTTCATAGTGGCTCATGATGATAGATCTTCCTTCAAGCAATAAAGATTCTTCTGAAGGACCTGGCTCCGATTCCAATAGTTGGAAATAATACTAAGAGGGGGGGGGGGTGGTGAATCAGTATTAGCAATTTAACAATTTTTTCATTTCCATAAAAAATTGATATATGTTACTTCTATTAATTAAACCTGCATATATACGCAACTGTGTTTAGAGAAAATTGCGTATATCTTGCAGACTTCTAATTTAGTTAGTTGAACATAATCTGTGTATCACAACCATAAAATAGTAATCAAGTGCAGTAATCAGTACAAGCAATCACACACATGAACACAAGATATAAGGTGGAAGCCCAATGTGGGTTAAAACCACCTACTGCAATTCGTCTCTATCTTCTTCTAATAAGAAACTTCTTTTTACAATATTTCTGTACTAGTGCAATCTTATACCTGTAAGTAGGCTTCTACCTGCAAAAGGCTACAACCTTCTTTCATTCTCCAACTTCCCCTGGAAGGGAGCTACAACCCCCTTAGCTCTTGTACTAGCTGATGGACTAGTACGTAGGTGCTGGCCTACAGAAGGCTACAACCTTCTCTTTTCAACCAAGGACCACATTTCATAAATTTTTAGACTGGATCCATCAAATATATCTGCATCAAACAATCTCCTTTGCAACAACCAAAAACTGAATCAAACAATCACTTCTCTGAATGTTGTAACCAGAATACAGTAACAGTAACCAGAAATCAATCTTGAACACAGAACACTGCAGTAATAAACAGAAGTGGCTAAAACATATTTTATGTGATGTGCGCTACTTCAATTTGTAGAACCTGCATGCATATGTTGTTATATTAAGGCAAACCTATGTATACGTTGTTTTGAATTATATAACTAGCGTGTATATGCACCTTTTCTATGTTGAACCTGCATACAGATCTGTAAAAGATAATTTACCCTTTTCAACTATTCAAACATCAGTTATACCTAGATCATCATATTATAGATAAAGTCATGTGCCAAATATAAAAGATAAAAATCACACAAAGATACTTCTCTTCAAGCCTTAAGATCTTGACCCATCAATAGAACTATCCTTCTTCTAGCGCTCAGGTTCCTCCTTGATTCAGATCCAGTTATGCACTATAATCCATTGACCAGTATTCTAGATCTTGCTCTTCATAAGATATTCAATACTTGAGTGCCTTTGCCTAATGATCTCCTTCCCCTTTTATAGTCTTAGGCCTTGCTCAATACCATGGTCCAAAACCACTTATAACCAATACCTGGGTCCAAATACCTGGGTTCAACCCTTCAGATGAAATACCATGGTCCAAAAACCATAGGTCCAAATACCAAGGACAAAAAACCAAGTTTTCCAAACTGTACGTGCTTTTCTGTGCATGAAAGTGCATGTATACGCATACACGCCTTTTAGTCTGTGAATCCATGTGTATACACGGCTTGGTCAATGAGAACCTGTGTATACCTCCATTTCCTTTATTCTGAGAGCCTATGAGCTTGAACTGTCATTTGAGTGATTTTCCAAGTGAGTTGCCATCAAGGACAATAACTGTGCCATAGTGCTAAGCATGTGTCATAATGTCAACAGAATGTTATTCCAATCACCCCCTTGAATAATATTCATTGGTGGAACTAGTCCCACTAAGTTTTTTTTTATTCAATGAAATTCTCATAGCAACAATGCTTGCATGGAAAAAAACTACATCATATATTGATATTGGAAGCTTTCTTTGATGGTCCATAGATAGTTAAGGCTTGGGTGAAGGTAGGGGATATTTATGATAACCTTCCTGTTATAGACATTTTGGGCACTTCAACCCCAATCACAAATTTCCATAAACCGAGGGCTCTTAAGTCCCTAAAAGGGTTGCTTCACTGCCTAAAGGAACAAGGTCAACTGATTACATCATCTCCCAGAAGTTCTCCACTGAAAACTGCTCATAAATGGTCAAAACTGGACCATACTGAAAGCTCAATGCAGGGGGTGCGATGCAAATCACCTTCCCAGTGTACAAGATGTGATGCATACTGATTTGCTAGTCTATAGGGTGCGATGGTCGGAATGGACAAATGGCAGCGACAAAA
>APFE030701474.1:0-11513 GCA_000404065.3 Pinus taeda | reverse complement strand
AAGATGCTTGAGATTAAGGTTAGATTTCTCTTATCTCTGATAATTACTTGTGAATGTTTGTTGGCTTCGTAGTTAATTTAATGTTCTCTTTGTCAAGCAATTATTAAAATGTACAAAAACATGAAGATCACATGAGACAAAGAACACAATAAATTAGGCTCCAAGCTACGGCAAAACCTCACAAGGGGGAAAACCCACGAAAACCCTCTTCTTATAGAGTCAGATCAAAGTGAGATATCAAGGACCCGAGACCAAGACCAAGACTGCCACAAAGACCCGGGTCAACCCTCCTTTATTCCATCTTCAACAAATCATAGTCAACATAAGTCAAAAGTGGTCAAATCTCAGAAATTTGGTCATCTCCTAAAATTTTGGCGTCTGAAATTTCAGGCCTGCAATACCACAGAAACTACCTCAGAAAACTTGCACATGTGAACGGAAATTAGGGCACAGATCAGCTTGTCTTCTCTCTCCTTTGACTGTCCTTTCTTTCCTTTTACTTCGGCTGGTTATCTTCTTCTTCTTTGCAGAGAATCCAATTTGTGTGGGTGAGTGTTCAAATGAGGTCGAGCTGCCTTCTATTTATAGATGTCTAGGAGGTCGAAAAGGTGCCTCTCTAGACCGACTTGACTTGTGGATGACAAAATTGGCTTTTTGACTCAATACAAAATTCTTTTTTTTTTTCTTACAAGACGTCCAAATGGGACTTCGACTCAATTACATCTCTTTGACTCATAATAAATTTTCTTTTGACTCAAATGACCCTACAAGCATGAAGAACATGCTTTGACTAAATAAAAATAATCATCATAATAATTTCTTTTTCTTCTTTTGATACAAGTACAATGATAATTATGAAGACCAAACCTAGTTATATTTCCAACACTCCCTCTTAACTAGGGAGGTATCCATAATGACTCAATAGGATACCAGGATACTCTCAAATTGAAATATTCTAATAAGAAGGTATTCAGATTGTGAAGCATCATCAACCATCATCATATCCAACATTGTTAGTAACAAAATAACATGTCCTTGACTAATAAGCTCTATCTCTCCACTAGATCATAGCACAATGCTGGGAGGCATAAATTTTGACAACACCACCACCTCTCTCCAAGCACATACCCCATCTGGATGGTCACCAGGTATGTCCTCACAGGACTATTCTTATATTGGATACCCTATCCTCAAAGAATATTGTTCCTTAGGACTATTCTTATCTTGGATACCCTATCCTCAAAGAATATTGTTCCTTAGGACTATTCTTATCTTGGATACCCTATCCTCAAAGAGTATTCATCCTTGGGACTATTCCTATCTTGGATACAACTCCTCAAGAAGTATCGGTCCTAGATGCTTATCCAATCCACCATTCTCCCTACTAGTGCCCTTCAATAGACTTACAGCTATTAGTCTTGGCCATAGTGCATGACACATGCAGAAAACTGTGTCCATCCTCATTCCCTCTTAACCAGGGAGGAGTAACCACAAGCCTAAGCTTGTCTCAAAAATGCTCATCAAAGCATCGACTACATGTTCTTTTGTGGAGATCTGTTGTAGCTGTTGGGCTCCTATCTGCATCACATCTTAATGAGCTTTGACTTTCTTGTAGCTTCAACATGTCATCAAATAGTTCATCAAACATCTTATTGAGCCAAACTTCTTCACAACTGATTCCGCAAGCCTTCATATCTTCTTCTTTGGTAACATAATTATGCTTTCATGCGTTCCAAGAAATTATATCAGCTTCCAATCATCAGTAGTATCTCTATTAGCATCAGTATTGTTAATAGATGTATTCCTGGATTGAACCAATGAGCTGCTGGTACAACGATATCAGAACTCTTCAACTTCTTGCTAACGGGTATGGCCCTAGAACTGTCATCTTCTTTTCATCACAATCTTCAACTTCTTGCTAACGGGTATGGCCCTAGAACTGTCATCTTCTTTTCATCACAATCTTCTCTAGGGTTTTTTTGCCAAACTTCAAGAAGCATTGTATCTACCCAAAATCTAACTTTTCCTTCTTTCCGGCTGTGGTAAGTGAACTTCTTCTCTTTGTGTTGCCATTTAATCGACTTATGCCTCTTCCTCCTTAATCTTCATGCTTTTCCATGTCCTTCCAAATCTTCTAACTGTTAGTTATTCTTAGATAATTCTTCTTTTGATCTACAACCTTTATTAGAAGACTATGAGAGAACAAAAAGGACAAAGTACAAATACATTAGTAGTAATCAAGGAGATATAGAATACTTATCTTTTGAGGAAGGTTAGCTCCATCTTAATCTTGGACCTGTTCACCATCTTTTTAACTTTACCTATTTTCCACTTTTGCCTTCGAGTATCATATTGTTTTTGTAGCTAGTAGAGGCTGCTTCTGTTGAGAAATCTATGGCTAAAGGAATTAGATGATTTCTCTTATAATGATAACTGCTTGTGAGGACTTTTACTTTTCTTAATTAGGTTTTTCTTGTACTTGATTATTATTATGTGTTCTTCTTCATCAAACAACTATCAAACCATAAAGAACAATGAGACAAAGGACACAAGATGCAGGACCTCTCCAAGCTTGAGAGGAAAATCCAATGAATTCTTCTTATAGAATCATCAATTGACAAATTCCAAGACCTAGACCCTTGACCAAGAACCCTTCCAAGACCAAGTCAATGCTCCTTCTTTGAGTAGCTCCTCTTTCCAGCAACTTCGACCTATCCTGCAACAGCACCTTCAACTTGCCCAGAAACTGCAACTGTGACTTGCCCAGAAACTGCAACGAGAAACTTCAACTTCGACTGGAACCAGAAACTGCAATTGGAACTTCAATTTTGCCTAGAAACTGCAGCTTCTCTTCTTCATGTAGGTAGATTCTCTTTCCTAGAGAATTCAGCTTCCAGAACAACTCTTCTTGGTGACCTAACTTCACTTCTGTAACTCAGCTTTACTGCAACAAAATGTGCCCTAATTCCTTCACATGTGTGGAGAGAAGTAGCCCAAAACAAAACCCAAAACTCCGACTACTCCTTCCTTCGTTCTCCTCTTCTCCCCACTTCTTTTTGCCTTTATGATCGAACTTGTGTAAGTGAGAGTGTGCCGTTCTATTGAGGTTGAGGTCTTCTTTATATAGGCTTCTTTAGCCCAACTAGAAGTTTCCTTAGGCCGACTTGAACTTTGTGCCATGATGAGGTCTTGGAGTGTCTTTTGACTTGATCACGGCTAAATAATTTTCCTTTACAATATGTAACATGCTCAAATGGGTTATTTATACATGACAATGACTCGATGACTTTATAACAAACCTAGAAGCACCCAATGGGTGCTTCACCTATAAAATAAATTCTCTTGAGCATGAAACTCATGCCTCAAGACTTACAATCATAAATTTATTTTCTTTTCATTAAATACAAAAATCATAATTACACGTCATTATGAAGACTAAACCTAGTTACATATTTCAACAGCTTCAACATGCTTACACTAAATTTGGACTTCATTCAATTCTGTCCACATACTACTGCAACCAGGTCTCATATAGTCTTCAAGAGGTCGAACATAGATCTCAGTCCTACGTCCTAGGATATGAAGCACAGAGATGTCTTTGGGCTGCTTGCAGTGTCCTTCATCTTCCAAGCTTCAATATCAGATAGGTCGGCTTCATGGTGTATTTCATCTTTCTTTTATATATAGGAGAGTACCATTGCAACTTCACATACTTGTGCTTCATGAAACTTCACATATTTGGTCACAGTTCTTCCACAAAGTTCTCAAGGTCTTATCCTATGATCTTGTTACTTCCTTCTTAATAAATCAAACCAGAATGTCATAGCTCTGTTTTGTGAATGTCTCTCAGGTCCTCGTCTACTGTGTTTCGGAGAATTGATGTCACAGAGGCTTTTGTGAACTGTAGTGCTGCAGAAGGTTCGGATGTCATTCATGTTGTTTTATGTCATCATGCGTGCTTGAGATAATCCATATGGTCTTGGTTCCTTCAACTTCAGATCACACTGCACATGATGAGTATTAGATTTTCCATGACACACTTCTGTCCTTTATATATGTTCTGTCCTTCGTCCCTTACGTATATAACCTCGGAACTCTCATATAATCACAGTGCCACACAGTTTTTGGATGCCATCGTAATATAGTGTTTTCAAAGTTTTCAGAGTTCATAATGTATCATATTGTTGGCCTTCTTATCCATTAGAGCGAGGGTTAGCAGAGATCAAATATAGTCTTTGTTTTCGTCCATCAATAGTCTCTTTTCTTCATTATTCTTCATTGCCTTGAGTGTTACGGTCCTTGTTTCACAAAGATGGTAGTCTTCTGTAGCTTGATAATGGTTATTCTGAAGCTTGTATATAGTCTTATAGAAGCCTTGGATCATAGAGATGTAACATAACAGAAATACGATCCACAGTAGATTCACATTTCATGGGGGGAGAGGATACCTCAGAGATATAATGCCACGGAAAATTCTGATCCTTTGTAGTACTTCGTATGCCACTGAAGTTTGTATGCTACAGAAGTTATGTCACCTTCCTGTAGCTTGCATTACTCAGATAAGAAATGTCTTGTATCCTTTTTCTTCACATAGGTTGCCACAGAGATAGATATAACTCCAAATTGGATGCCAAATATAGTGACTTTGGATTGCTCTTGAGTTTTGTAGAGATTATCCCTTGCAACGATACTGTCCTCATTACAGGGATTAGGCTTAAAATATAGATAGAACGTACAGTATGTTTAGACCAGAAACATGCACGGATATGGTTCTTCCTTTATTGATGAGCTCGGATATATGCTTCAGATTTTGACTATTGCCATGAGACACAGAATCTAGTGAAGTACTTGTCAAAGAGTTGAATATTGATGAGTGAGAGTGAGAATCCTTCAATGATGTCAAAAGAGAGAGAGATAGTTGCTGCAATTATCATTTTCAAAAGTAAGTGATGACTGCTGCTTCAAGTCTTCTTCTTTTGCTTTGATAGAAAGAGATGTAACTGCTGTAATGATATCTTCAATTATAACTGCTACAGTGGATTCTTCAAGTAAGCCAACAACATGTGATCTTCAATCTGTCTTCCTTTTATCTTAGCTCTGATACCATGTTGAGAAATCAAGATGCTTGAGATTAAGTTAGATTTCTCTTATCTTTGATAATTACTTGTGAATGTTTGTTGGCTTCTTAGTTAATGTAATGTTCTCTTCATCAAGCGATTACTAAAATGTACAAAAACATGAAGATCACAAGAGACAAAGAACGCAAGAAATTAGGCTACAAGCCAAGGCAAAAAACCCACAAAGGGGAAAACGTAAGAAAACCCTCTTCTTATAGAATCAGATCAAATTGAGATATCCAAGACCCAAGACCAGGCCCAAGACTGCCACAAAGACCCAAGTCAGCCCTCCTTTATTCCATTTTCAACACTTCATAGTCAACAGAAGTCAACACTGGTCAAATCTCAGAAATCTGGTCATCTCCTCAAATTTCGGCCCCTGAAATTTCAGGCCTGCAATACCACAGAAACTACCTCAGAAAACTCGCATGTGTGAACAGAAATTAGGGCACAAATTAGCTCGTCTTCTCTCTCCTTTGACTGTCCTTTCTTTCCTTTTACTTTGGCTGGTTATCTTCTTCTTCTTGGTTGATGTGTGTGAGTGAGTGTTCAAATGAGGTCGAGCTACCTTCTATTTATACATTTCCGGACTGTCAAAAAGGTGCCTCTCTTGGCCAACTTGTCCAAGGAGGGCCAACTTGACTTGTGGATGACAAAATTGACTTCTTGACTCAATACAAAATTACTTTTCTTTTTCTTACAAGAGGTCCAAATGGGATTTTGATTCAATTACATTTCTTTGACTCATAATAATTTTTTTTCGAGTCAAATGATCCTACAAGCATGAAAAACATGCTTTGACTAAAAAAAAATAACCATAATAATAATCTCTTTTTCTTCTTTTGATACAAGTACTATGATAATTATGAAGACCAAACCGAGTTACTTTTTCAACAAACAGAACTTAGAAGTGATCCGAATTGATGCTAATTGGAGAGGACAAATGCCAATATATAGATGGAATGAGCTGAATGGATGTGTCCCTTCACTGCGGTCGACATGAATTCGACCTTACATTTGGAGGCAAAGATTCAAAACTTTAAAGTTTATTTTTTTCTTCTTTTGAAGTCGACTTGGAATCCACATATATATTTATCATTTCTTGTATCTTTGGAGGGATAAAACTTGATTGTGAAGACTGGCCATAGTTACAAAATTCAATAACTGGTCATTTTACAAAGAATTGGTAAAGCTTGTCAAAATGAACATGGTATAGTGAATTAGCACTGAAACTGAATAAGAAATAGGGTTCAACACCTTAATATCAACTGAGCATGTAATGCCATCTGTGAAACACACCTACAACAAGCCTTGGTAGCCTATGGAACAGGCAAAGAGAATTAGTTTTCTCAGCATGAAAAGGAATTCTAGGAAGATTGACACATGGAGTTGCTAGCGCTGTATGGATCTCTTTGTTGTGAAATCTCATGAAAATTCATTCACAACTAAGGGATGCCATAGATGGCAAGAAAGGATTTTGCACTCTTTACCGATAATATTAAGTAATGGAGGGTTAGGTTCTACACCTGTAACATAAGAATTTTGTGATATGATCTTTGATTGATATTTTCCCTGCCTTGGATTTGTCAATATCGATGAGGCTAAAGATTTCCTTTCTTCATTGCCAAATCCAAATTAAAAGGTTGTTTTGTTTACATTATTGTATGTCTTCTGAAAATGTTCTGCAATGATATTCAGAAACCAAACTGGTGATGCACATTTACTAACTGCAGTCTCAATGCTTAGCACTAACAAGCATCTATATGACCCATATTTATTGTTGGTAAATATAGCTAGCAGATAATGCAGAATAGGTCATTAAGTTCAAATTATGAATTTTGACGCTGTGTAATTAGGGAACATTGTAGAATGGATTAATCAAAAGATAATTATCAAGCAGGCCATTGGAAGATGGACATGAATCTCAGCACTACAGGATGCTGACTTTCTTTATGCAGGTGTGGTTGGCAATGCTAGAGAAAGCTGGAGAATAAAGAACACTATTTCTATGATTTATTCAATTTTTTTCGTGAATTTGGTAATTCATTTTAAAATTTTAATGTTTTAATCATTTGAATGCATTGAAGCTCCCCTGGGACTTCATTTGAAAGCTGAGCAGTATGCCTTCATGTTAATCTTGCTAAGAAAATCTTTTAGATCTTAGTTTTCATCACCTGACCAACCATGGAGCATATGTATTCAAGGCAGCTAAGCAGGTACTCAGAGCGTCCCTTGACAAGTCCTTAGAATCATCTAGTGTGTATTTTGGCTAAAGATGGAACAACGCTACTTCTTGATCCACAAAAAATTCAATTAGAAAAGCAGGATATAAATAGATCCCTTGATTTTTTTTGTTAGATTTTTGTGTGTGTTGCTTATCCTTTGCCATCCACCCATTTATTTCATTTCAAGTAATTTGTGTTTTGGTTCTGCTTCATTTTTCAATAAATGTTCACTATGGAGGTGAATCATAATTGAATTGTGTTCTGCAGGCTACAGCTAGAGGAGAGGAAGGCATGGCTTTGTTTTTTGTTTGTTGCAATCCAAACTGTGGATATCGGTGGAGAGATTGAGCAATTTACCAGAGTAGCGAGAATGCCGAATTAAGGGGGTAAGTTTTGACCTGGATTCTACATTTATTTTTAGATTTGGTTATATGGAATTTGGAGATAGCACCTTTGTGTAAATTTGAATATAACCATTTAGCATTTAGCATTAGGCGCTTGGCATTTACATGCTTTGTTTCTTGTGATTCTTCTTGTATAGAAGAGATGATTTTGTTGGCCTTTGTTTCCAGGTCCATATTCAAGCAAATGTTCCTTTAGATGACTGTGTTCTGGAAGTGTTTATGGATCAATCATCTCATAAATTTTGGTAATACATAGCAGAAGTTTATGGCAATCCAATTAGGATGGTAGTTTCATTGAGGAATAGTAAAGCTACACTGGATGGTTCGAAACGACAAAAAACTCTGATGTGATTAATACCGAAAGATGTCCTAACATTCATAATTATGGATCACATAAGTCTAAGTTCAGAAAATACACTAGTCTTGTGTTCCCACCCACTTTTGAGAGAGGCCAGGAGGTCTTTTGTGAATCGCTAATAACTTTCTGAGTGGTACCTAATGAAATATTTGCATATCCTGAATATATACTCAATTGATCTTACTTGTGGATCGTACTGTTAATAACCACAATAGCAATGTGTTCCTAATTACTTTTGAAAAACGCAACAGAGGAAGACCTTGTGAATTACTCGTTTATTTTCAAGTGATATATACTGAAATATTTGTCTTATGCAAATTACTGAGTTATTAATCTTGTCCTTGAATATTGAGATGCATCTGGCAGAGTGGTCAAATTTATTAGTAAGATGACTTAGCATGCTGATATCGAAGTTTTTCTAATTGTGATGGTCTTAGACTCTTTAAGTATACCTCAGCTTGTAAGTTCAAAGAATTTCTGTTTTGGACAATTGACATGTTTTTGTCATCTCTCTCTCTCTATATCTCCTGGGCTTTGGTGGATGGTGAGTAGTAGTTATAGATGGGAGATACTAGGAAAGTTGGTACTTTATCAAGAAGTATCCATGGGTATTTTATTGTGTTATTATTTCGACTCATGTAAGAACTAGTATATAAAATGTAGATTCTGAAATCTGTGTATTCATGTATATAGTTAGTTTTGTAGATAGCATATTCAAGATACTACAAACCCCTAGGGTTTCCATGTAATACATTTTCTTTTTCATATCATATAAGCTCAAGCTTGTAAGTTTTGAACTGTTAATATGTTTTTGTCCTTCCCCTCTCTATATATAGAAATACACCCTTTTGGGCTTTGGTGGATGGTGGATTGTAGTTACACACTGGAGATACTTGGAATGTTGGCACTTATCAACCAATACCTATTGTGTTACCATTTGACACATGCAAGAAGTAATATTTCGTCCTCTATCAACAAGTACTTGGAAAGTTGGTACTTTATCAACAAGTACCTCCGGGTATTTTATTGTGTTATTATTTTGACACACGTAAGAACTAATATATAAAATGCAGGTTCTAAAAAAAATCTATGTATTCATGTATATATGTAGTTTTGTAAATATCATATTCAAGAAACTACTAACTCGGTGAGTTCCATTCTATACATTTCCTTTTTCATACCATATAATCTTCACCCGTTGCCCAATCTTGATTTTCACGACTTTTTTCTTTATCTATCACATGTTAAATTGGCAAGCAAGTGTATTCAACCACTGACATTCTATTTCACCTAACCATTTTCAATCATAAAGTTTCTTGCCACTATTCCATTCTTCCTTTGTAATGTATTGCTCCCCTTTTCTTGTTTTCAAATGTTAACAAAGACCACTCTTCTTATCTTTCTTCATAGGCCATAGCCTAGAGTTCAAACTTGGATCTTTGTATCTATTATTTCTTTCTTTAGCACCTTCTTGAACCAAGTTTGGATGTACTTCCTCTGTTTGGGTCTTCACACTATCGACAACCACCTAGACAACCACCTAGTCAACTTGTTCAACCATGAGGTTTGTACATGGTTCCCACAATCTTGGTCACATTATAGTATTCATCCAATCCACAAATTGGGCATTAGTAAGAATCCCAATAACTATAGGACTATCATGGTTGGCCACAAATTTTCCAAACTCTACTACAATCCTCCATTTGAAGCTCCCTAGGGAGCTTGAGAGGAAGGTAGAGGATAGATTGGATTTTGACTTGAGCATTAGGTTACTGATCACATTCTCACACTTGGGGTCATCATTAAGGAAGCACGACGTCGATTTTTGGAAGTTTATTATTGGTTTTTAGACTTTCAAAAAGCCATTGGTCTGTCTCCAAGATGGTTGTTCTAAAGACTCAATGAAATTGGCATCTCAAAGGCCTTATTGTTAGCCATCATGCCCTTTTCTAGGCAACCTTTTGTCAATTGACAGTTAGCCTAGGTAAAAACAAGGCCACAATCTTTGATGGGTTGATGAAGATCATCTTTAATCACCTCGCTTTAATTTGTGGAATGCACTTCAACCCTAAGTCAACAATGGCTATCAGTCCTTGGCCCTTCTTGATGCAACATTTCTAGAACCATTTTCAGGACATATCATCCAAGATGTCACTCATGGGCACTATTGTTCGCCCCACAATTCTATACGATTAAAAAGTTTGGGAACTTGGTTTACTAGATCTTTATTGTCCTTTAATAAAGAGAAAATCATCCTCTGCTGCATCATCGGATGCAAACAGACAATTCCTTAACGCATTATCCTTGTAGAATTTGGTGCTTGCCCCTATTGCCTTCACAGAATGTTTGGACTCCTCTCACTTCTACATCACATTTAGCGTTGTGCTTATACAATGAAGGCATAGGGCCGATCTATGTACGCGGCCTATTGTTTATTGTAGTCCATTACAACAACTAGTTCTTTAGCTTGGTCTTGGT
Organism: Pinus taeda; assembly: GCA_000404065.3. NCBI lineage: Eukaryota > Viridiplantae > Streptophyta > Pinopsida > Pinales > Pinaceae > Pinus > Pinus taeda. The sequence continues at coordinate 931 of APFE030701474.1, read as the reverse complement.
GTTGGTACATCGCGGTTTTAAATCTTCTGGGGTATTACAATGGACTACACCCTCCATTTAGATATTCATTGTTTGCACTCGACCACATCTTTTGGCCAAATAGGAGATAAATACAATCATCCAAGAGTATATCTACAAGCAATTTGTATAGGTCGCTTGGAAGATGGCCTTCTATGTTGAGCACTTCATGGCTATGAGGGATGGACTCATTGTTTGACCCCATTGAACACTTTGCCATTGGATGCATGCTCTTTAAATTCCCTTGGGTCAGATCACCATATTGGATCTGCTAGTTGTGCCATCTCCAATCGATTGAGATCAATTATTTTGTCTTCGATTACCTAGTTTACTACAAGATTCAAGGATTGTTCCATTATTAACACTATTAACATTTCAAGCTTGGAAACATCTTTAGGTGCTCTGACTAGATATGCATAGCCCTATACATGTAAGGAGGTCCTTCATTCCTCGCTCTTTAATCTCTAACCCCATCCACATCCTAGACCAACCCTCATACAACAGATCACTTCCTTTTGTTATGGTGTTCCCATCTAGGGGAACCAAGTAGTATATGGATAGAGATGATACTAGACGAGTGAGGACACAGGGTATCATTTCTACCTCCTTGAGACCCTAGTAGTGTCACCAGAGAAGGCCTCATATTGACAATCAAACCAATCACCAATTTGTGTCTTCTAAACCATAGTGTTAGGTTCTTCCTTCCAGACAATGACACAATGCTCATTCCAACTCCTCTTCAAATACTTCTTCCAAGATAGACATCTATTTTAAGTTTTCTTCATTAAGCCTCTCATGCTATGAGAAATGGATGCAGTGGATCATTTTGAAGAATGGATCATTTCGAAGAATGTAACTAGCGTTGGTCTTCATAATTTTACTCAAGTCATAACGTAATGTATTTGTAAAAAAT